>CM039609.1:37825725-37848374 GCA_022457205.1 Saccharum spontaneum | reverse complement strand
TATATCATCCATACCAATGCTTCATGATATTATTTTGAATTGGAAGACATTCTGTGTAAGACCTAGGCTAGTGGAAGAACAACTTAGATTAGATATATCTTTAGCTTTGCTAATCAAAAACTAGATACGTGTACGTATCCTATTTCAGTTTTTTTAAAAAATATTTCAGTTCTTTTTTTTAGAATACTAGGTAAGTGCCCGTGCGTTGCAACGGGAGAACAATTGTATATGTATAGGTGATATTCGATTGGCATCACCAAAAATACACTGAGGCTGTGTTTAGTTTTCGAAATGAAAATTTTGGGTGTCACATCGGATGTGTCGGAGGATATCGGGAGGGATTTTCAGATCCTAATAAAAAACAAATTACAGAACCCGTCAGGAAACTGCGAGACGAATCTAATGATACTAATTAATTCATCATTAGCACATGTTGGTTACTGTAGCATTTAAGGCTTTTCATAGACTAATTAGGCTTAAAAAATTCGTCTCGCGATTTCCCCGAGAACTGTGCAATTAGTTTTTTTCGTCTACGTTTACTACTCCATGCATATGTCCAAACATGTCTTTTTACTGTAGAAGGCAAAAAAAATTGAGAACTAAACACAGCCTAAACAAAAAAAACTCCTTTCAACTAAATTGTTCTTTTGCTAAAGCATCATGCAAAGCTAATGTGCGTATCCATTTAAATAACTAACTATATGTGACACATGCTCACAGCTTTTTCTCATATGTCAAGGAAAAAAACAATTTGCTCATACAGAACCAGTTTTTCAATTCCACTTTCTAGTCAGCAGTACCAGTCATGCAGCATGAAAGCTAAAAAACAGAACAGAAGGCAAAAGAACAATTTGCCTTAGTGTATTGTGGTGCGTTCAGTCATTAGATGACTGTAAGTTTGCTATCAGTGATGAACAATTTGCTGAATTGTTTTCTATAGAGTAAGCAATTTTAGGTCGAGACATAAATGAGGTTGACTATTCAATATTATTCATTTATCAACAGAACACAAGGGCTTAAGAGGCTCGAAACAATGGGTAATGGTAGCGGGACTCACCTGGATCAACAGAAGCTTGGGTAACAGGTGCCGAACAATTTCAATACTGGATGCAGAAACTCCCTATGCTCCTGCAGAATTGAGGACAATTAGACTCTCAAAAACTTAAACACATGCTGAATGCATGTCTAATATAGACATTGAATCACTTAAGTATAATTTAACGGATGAAAATTTGCCTCAAGAGCACCCATGGTCAAGAGCAGGATCATGATTTTTGCAGAAAACCTCTGTTGCTCTTCAGAGTCTTGTGCAATGTTGCTGTAAAAGGACCTAATCTTCTTGAGCTTGGCTTTTGCCACCATGAGATGGTGAAGGCAACAGAGCACCTGGGATTGATGGGGAAGGTGTGCCTTGTATGTTGCTCTTAGAAAGCAATGTCCGATATTTTGACCATAAACATTTGTTCTCAATGCTTCCTAAGTAGAGCATTCCAACATTGGCACTAACAGTTTGACAAAAAAAAAGTGTTTTCTAGTAAGATAAGACTGATATATTTGCATGTCAACCAAGTCATTATAACCACATAACCAAGTACAGTGAAAATACATAAAAATTGGCCTGAAAAAACTATGGACCCCCCCCCCAAAAAAAATTAAAACCCAGCTACTGTATGTATAGTTTTAGTATTTATCAGGGAGTGATCAAGTACCAGTTTAAAAAAAATACATTGTATTTAGATATTCTGCACCATTGTGCAATGCATTTTAGCTTCTAAGGGATTATATGAAGGATTATGTATATCGATCAAAGATAACAGATTTAGGGCATCATTCCATCAGTTCATAAAAAGGACTGTACTCATTTTGGAAAGGCGATGGTTGTAGAGTGCTTTCTCAAGGCTTTGCAAGTGGTCGTCATCAGCACAGCTTCTCAATGATTGGATGGAGGCATCTCCATGTCCATCACTCCACTGATTGCAGCAGGTGACCAGCAACCGAGGAGGAGAAGTAAGCGTTCGACGGAGGGGGACAGAGGGGAACGCTACTGGCAAGTGGCAACACACACTTCAGTGATAGGGTTCTAAGAACTGCTAGACAGAGTACAGCTGATATGCTTGCTTTCCAAAAACAAAAAAAATCTGTGTGTGATTAGGAACCTTTTATCTCCCAACTGTAATCAAAGGAACCTTTTCAAGATAATAATCAGTAAAAACATAAATGATATGTCTGGTTGTAGAAAGCATCAAGCAATGCTATGATCAAAATTTACCAACTTGAGAGCTAGGAGGTGAAGATCTCATATCTACTCTGAATGTTCAATGCTAAAATTCTACAAATAAACCTAGCAAATTGCTAATATTTTGAACAGAAACAAATTAGTAAAACATCACCTTATGCCCCCAAAGGAAGAACATCTGATTGAATTGCCTGTGTCTGAACTTCTCATGGCCCGAAAGCAGATGCTAATGCACACCACCTCATCGAGTCAACCTTTCTGCTGAGCTGATCAGCGTGCAGAAGTCTAATCTTTTCTCCTCATTTTTTGAACTGTTCTTTCTGAGTCCTGAATCCATGCAAAAATAATCTTTTCTCCTCATTTTTTGAATTGTTCTTTCTGACAATAATGCCGAAAATAGACGATGAAGCAAAAATAAACAGGATTAGGCATCGATTCTGATTTCTGTAACGTGGATTGGAGCAGTAAAAACAAACAGGATTTGACATCGATTCTAACTTATGTAACTTGAAATGGAGTAGTAGAATGGAATAAGAGTTGGAACCTGTTTCTTGGCGAGAGCCTCGGCACCATCGAGTGCGAGGTAGATGTGCGGCGTCTTCTCCATGAGAGTCTGATGAGGGACAGCCTTCATGATGGTGGAGAGGCCGTAGATGCCAGTGTAGCGTCGGCGTGGGGAGGGAGGGGGTGGGGGGAGAGGCACAGAGCATGGCCGGCTTCAGGGAGACGGGGACGAACCGGTGCAAGGCGACTTCAGCGGAAGCCGACAAATCGGTGGCCGACCTCGACAAATTGGCACCCTGACCACGGGTTTGAAGCCGCCAGCAACCGGATCTGGGTAATTGAGCGGTGCTGCGTTGGAGGAGCTGGGTAAGCTGCGGATCCGGCGTGGTTTGGGGCGGCGCGGCGTGATGGGGTCAGGCGCTGCAGGGGGTGGCCAGGCGGCGCAGAGCGAGTCGCGGTGGGGGAGGGCAGCAGCCGGACGCCGCGATGTACGGCCGGACGGCGCGGAGGGCAGTGGTGGCGGAGCGCTCGCGCGAGGGAGGCCAGATGAAGCCGGACGGGGCGAATGCGGAGCGAGCGAAGCGAAGCCGGGGAAGAGTGGTTTTTTGAGGGAGAGATTGTTGGGAGCACCGGGTGGGCATGCTAGCGGGCGAGTAACTTCGCACGCCGGTGAACGATTCTCTTGTAAATGTTTTAGTTGTAGAGATTTCAGTTCTTTTTTGAGTTATATAGTTACCAATGGCACCGTGCGGTGTTCTTACATGGGCTTGGATACGAAATCTATCAACGGCAAGGAATTCGATGACTTTTTCAAAATCCAGTTGCGGTTTAAAATGCTACCCACAACGAGGTTGCAGGTAAAAGAAGTATCATAGACTTGTTTGGTGAACTTTGGGTGCGTTTAGTTGCCGAAAAAGATTTTTTGGGAAAAGATCACATCGGATATTTCGTGCGATGTCGGAAGGTGTTTTCGGATACTAATAAAAAAACAAATTACAGATGAATCTAATGATACTAATTAATCCGGCATTAGCACATGTGGGTTTCTGTAGCACTTAAGGCTTTTTATGGACTAATTAGGCTTAAATGATTCGTCTCGCGATTTCCTCGAGAACTATGCAATTAGTTTTTTTTATCTATATTTAGTAGTCCATGCATGTGTCCAAACATATCCTTTTACTGTAGAAAATGAAAATTTTTTGAAACTAAACCCGGCCTTTGCGTATGTCGGTACGATTTATGGGCTGCCTTCGCGTCTAGATAGTGGCCCTAGGCGTGGTCAGCACCGCCGTACAACGTCGGCAAGGCGAAGACGCGCGCACCGCCCTGGACTCACCAACATATTTACTGCCGACTTGAGGGCCAGAACCAGAACCTTCTCATCCTTCTGCGCTCTTCTTGGGTTTGCTTGTGGCCACTGCCCTCTTCGTCGTCAACATCACTTGCCAACTGGGCCGTTTCGGATGTCTCGGTAGGGTCTCGACTGCGGCTCTGTTAGTGATCTTCTTGGCCGTGGTCTGCAGGTGGAAATGCAGCGCCAAGCCAGCAGGACGAGTTGCCTTGCCCTGATCTCACTTGCTCCTGACGTGCCATGACCATGAATAACTGATGCGACCACAAGGGAATGTGGCGCACGTTTGATGTATGTTGTCAGACAAATGTAATGCAGCTTTGTGGTTGATTGTCCCTGAATCTGTTTGTTGTAGCGCACAACTGAGATGAGACAGCGTTTTTTCTCCTGCTGCTGCTGGTGGTGGTGGTACATTTCATTCCTCTCTTGTCTTGGTTTCTGAATTCTGCCTTGGGCCTTGTTTAGATGTCCAAATCGGCCACCAAATTTACTATGCAGAATTCCTATTCCCCGTCACATCAAAATGTCGGCACATACATGGAGTACTAAATATAGATGAAATCAAAAAACTAATTGCACAGTTTGGTTGTACTTTGCGAGACGAACATTTTGAGTCTAATTAGTCAAAGTTTAGACAATTTTTACCAAATACAAACGAAATACTACAGTGCGCTGATTTGACGCGACACTGTGCAAAGTGCCGAATCCGGCCGGAACTAAACAAGGCCTTGTGTTGCTGTGGTATGGCTTCGTTCCAACGCTGGCTGCACGAAAAGAAGGGTAGGCGTGCAAAGGAATAGGTTGTATACTGCTGTGCCATGGCGATCGAAGAATACCGGCCCTGGACGTGCAGAGCGCAGGGACCTTGTCACCTTGGTGTGTCCTCGACTCCACGCCTCGTACACGGCTGTGCGCATAGCTCTAGCTATCTGTGCCGTCGACCGCCGTAGCAGGCAGCGTCGAAGCTGCCCTCATGGTGCACCATGGATGTCGTGCTTGTGGCACTCCGATATCAGGCCACGTTATGCTTTTACGTTGCAGGTGCCTATCGATATAACAAGCAATTGTAACCGACTCCGAAGGTTCCCAAGTGTGGATGGTGATTGTCACTGTCACTGATAGGTGTAACAGTTTGAAGGTGTGGCACGATATGATGCAGAAACGAGCTTGATACATAGTTCCGAGGGTTAAGAAAGACATGATTGTGACAATAAACGAAACACATGTATAAGAAAGAAAAGTGTGCAAGGCAAAGGTTGGGTATTACATAGTTAGGCTTCATGCTACGGACCCCATACGTGTATGTCTTGAAACTGTACTTATATACTCCCCAAAACTAAAGGCTATTCTGATTGTATAATTTTTTATCAGGGCTTTTGGAAGATTCCAATTCGTTGGTACTTCTTTTTTCGCTATGTGCTTGTATGGTTTGTGCTACACGGTTACTTACCTCATAAGAATTGTGCAGGAATAGTGTAAAATAACCAACATATGATACTGCAAAAATTCTGCATTTTGGGAGAAACGATTCGTAGCTCACCTGCTCAATTGTGTCGATTTTTTTTCTCAAATACATAAAAGATTTGCGTATCATTGTATTAAGAAGAGTCTCAATTGTGTTGATTCACGGACGTGCCTCCCCTTGAATGAAAGAAATTCATTCATCATTTCAAGAAGCATACTTTCCTCCTTTCCTAAGAACTGATGGAAGAGGCAGAACCAAAAAAAAAAATGCAAACTACAGAATCTGGTCCTGGGAACAACTTTTGCCTTGATGTGATCGGCAAAAGTTGCAATATTACCCTAAATGTAGAACATGGACGGTCGTCTGGATGCTGAAGGTATCTTGTTTGCTTGAAGCCATCACTCCCTAGCCTACCGCAAACATAGAGTCAAGTCAAGAACAGTTTCACGTTTCACCGATCGAGAAAAATCTCTGAGAAAATTCTCCGCGTCACTGCACTGTCTTAGATTAAGGGCCTGTTTGGGCTACTCCGCGGCTCCGGCTCCTACGGAGGAGCCTTACCAAACGATTAGATGAGTCCTTTTGGAGGAGCCACAATTTATGGCTGCGAACACAAGGTTGACAAGTACCCTTGTGTGTTTGTTTTGTGATGAGTGATTGTCAATGTGATCTACGAAGTAGATTGAGTGGTGACTAACCCTACCATGGAGAAAGTTATGTGTGCGACATGTCTTTTGGCTTATGTTGTGCAAGTGTGGAGCTCGGATGCGGTGGTCGACGGCGAGGTGAAGGTTAAGGAGGATGTGCCGTACCGACGGACCAGGAGCGGTGAAGGACGGACGTGAGGTTTGGACCGAGGGACCCAGAGGCCGGGTGACTAGCCGCGGTGGCTGACACTTGGGACATCGACAAGTACAAGAAGACATGTGAGTGATAGTGTTGACCGAGTCAAGACGGCGGACATGCGGGTCGAGCGAGGCTCAGAGGACTTGGCGTGCCGGCCGGTTGAGGACGTTGGTAACACGTGTCGAGCGACGGGGGACGTGTACGGAGTACGCTACTCGTGAGCAGGTTTGGTGGTTTGGGCCTCAAAACCATCGGTGGCGGGTTTACGGGTTTGTGCCTCAAAACCTGGGCGAAGGTTCCGAGGAGGAACGGACGGCATGTGGCGACATCGGGGAGTTCACGTCGAGGCGAAGCTACTGATGAGGAGGCGCGGTGACCATCGGATGAAGATGACACCGGGTTGGACCATAACGTCCTTGGGCTAAGTGGTTTGACTCAATTGTATTCGGGGGCAAAACTGAGATTGTGTAATAGCCCTGTTAAATAGAATGAGTGAGCCCCCATCTCCCTCACCTCTCTCCCCACTCTTATTTTCCCTTTTTCTCTTAGGGTTAGCTTCTTCTAGTTCATGAGAGAGGTCAAAAATTTGCTAAATTTTTAGAGGTGTTTGTACTGAGATTTGGAGTAGGAATGGAGGCTCAAATCCTCTTCTTGCCCTCTGGGGTTCCTATTTAAAGCTGTGATTTTTGTTCATCATTTTACCCAATTTTTCGTTCTTCCTACAATTTGATTTTTCTGGGTTTTGAGTCAATCTCACGCAATGATTTTTGGGGAATCAGTTCGTTGCTAGGTGAATTTAAGCTGTGCAATTTCTGTGGTCGATTCATGGAGTCTTCGTCCAGATTTCGTCGATTCTCGTGGCCGTAGTTTTTCTGTTCGTAGCGCTCGACTTTGTGCAGTTCTTCGGGCTCGGTCAGTGCAGCCTCTGGCCGAGTGGGCGCAGCTCTAGTTCGCTTCACCAGCGTCGGTTCTTGTTCGTGCTCTCTGCGAGGATCTGTGCAGCCCCAGGTCTCGCAGCTGCAGTTGTTGTCTCCCCCAGTTCCTGCTTGTTCGTTGCGTTCGTTGGTCTCCAGCAGATTTTGTCTCTGGTTCTCTTTCCCTTGCTGCAGATCGTGGAGCACCAGGCTTCAATCGAAGCCACCAGTCTTGACACCGGTCTCCACCGGAGAGTACAGGGCAGATCGACCCACCGGTGCTGTGCGCACTTGCCTGGGCGTGTCGGTGTGGATCGGTGCAGAACACACGGAGAGCAGCACCTCCGCTCGTGCTCGTTTGAAGTTCAGATTTCTTCTTTTCTCTCTGTAGCGCTCGGCAGTGAGCAGCCCCTCTGCCCGCGTCTTCTTGATTCTGCAGGTGCTCGTCGCTGGGAAGCATAGTGCAGGCGTGAATACACAGTAGCCCAGCAGCACTCCCCGCGCTGTGTTCGTAACACCAGTTTGCAGGCAGGCATCAGGCAAGCAGTGCTGCCAGGAGCAGCACGTCCTGTCCAGAAGCTAGTGCTTTTGTTGTTCGTGAATTGATTTTCAAATCTAGTGATTGTCTCTGAGCTACAAGAAGTAATCAATGCTTTGCTTGTTATTTACAATCATGTACAGGAAATTGATCTTGTGCTTCCTATAGTGTTGCTTGTGACTAAAGTTTTGGGAGCACTGTCGGTTCGTTAGTTTGTATGTGCTGCTATCTTGGTCGAGGAAATTTCTGGCCCGGCAATTTGTTTCATCCTTAGTTCACTCGTTTGTGATCCGTTTGGAGTTCCGTTTTTTGCGTTGGCTTTGTGGTGTTCCGCTTTGTTCCTAGGGAACATCCACCCTTTCATTTGGTTGTGGACTGTAGAAAATATGGAGGTAACAAGGATGCCTCCCTAGGCTGTCCTTGGTTGCATGTTATAGGAGTTGGGGAACAGCCCCCCAACGTGGCTCTTACACAAGTATGAGGATTACATTAGTTGTAGCCTAAAGACTAGGATCTATGATGGACCAATACTTGGTTATTACATTCATCAACATGCCTACACACACGCTAATACATATTATTTTCTAACATTCTCCCTCAATCTCAGCCACTTTGGAGGTTGAGATTGTCTCTAAATTTCTTCAACTTGATGACTGGTAATGCTTTGGTGAAGCCATCAGCTAACTGATCTCCGGTTGAGATAAACCTGACTTCTAGTAATTTTTGTGCCACTCTTTCTCTGACAAAGTGAAAGTCTATCTCGATATGCTTTGTTCGTGCATGAAAGATTGGATTTGCAGAAAGGTAGGTTGCACCTAGATTATCACACCATAGCCGTGCTCTAGGTGGGTGCCTAACCCCAAGTTCATTCAACAACTTCTGAACCCATATCATTTCTACAGTTGCATTGGCGAGTGCTTTATATTCAGCTTCAGTGCTTGATCTTGACACTGTTGGTTGCTTTTTAGTAGTCCAAGAAATCAAGTTGTTGCCAAGGAACACATCTGAGAAAGCACTTACTAACATGGATTCAGATTTGCTAAACTTAATGCCAAGTTTGATGGTCCCTTTGTTGTACCTCAGGATCCTTTTAACAGCGCTCCAATGTATAGTGGTAGGTGATGTAAGAACTGACATACCTTGTTTACTGCAAAGGATATATCTGGTCTTGTTAGGGTTAAATATTGTAATGCTCCTACCACACTACGGTACTTAGTAGCATCTTCAGATCCAAGTTTGTTCCCATCTTCTATACTTAGTTTCTCTGAGCTACACAGTGGTGTATCAACAGGATGACACTTGTCCATACCAGATCGTTTTAATACCTCTGTGGCATATCTCTCTTGGGTGAGAAGCATACTAGTGTTTCCCCTCTTAACTTCGATGCCCAAGAAATAATGAAGGTCACCTAAGTCTTTGAGTGCAAAGTCTTGTTGTAGATCAACAAGCAAAGCCTTGGTAGCATTGGGAGATGAACTAGCTACTATAATATCATCAACATAAACAAGGACAAATAGAGTGTACCGCCCCTTGTTGAAGTAGAAGAGTGATGCATCTGCCTTCGAAGGAACAAATCCAAGAGATGCAAGTTTTGCATAAAGACGAGCGTGCCATGCTCGAGGAGCTTGCTTTAGGCCATAGATAGCTTTGTCTAGTTTGCAAACATAGCCTGGATACTTGGAGTCAACATAGCCAGGTGGTTGATGCATATACACTTCCTCTTGAAGGACACCATGAAGAAAAGCATTTTTGACGTCCAATTGTCGAAGGGACCATCCTTTGGATAGAGCTACAGCCAAAACAATGTGAATTGTGGCAGCTTTGACAACCGGACTGAAAGTGTCCTCATAATCAAGACCATAGCGTTGTCGATAACCTTTGGCCACCAAGCGCGCCTTGTACCGTTCAACTTGACCATCAGCTCTCCTTTTGATCTTGTATACCCATTTGCATCCAATGACATTCTTGCCACGTGGAGGTGGAACCAAATGCCAAGTGTGATTATTGAGAAGAGCCCGATGTTCTTCATCCATAGCCATAGTCCAACGTTTGTCTTGTAGGGCATCATCAACAGATGATGGCTCTTCTGTTGTGGCAAGGTTACACCAGCGGACAGTGCCATCAGTACGGCGCTTAGGCTACACGATTCCATGCTGAGAACGAGTGGCAGAGCGAGGAGGTACTGGAATAGAGGGAGTCGGTGCAGACGTGTATGAAGGAACCGCACCGAGTCTAGGAATAGACGCACCAGACTCCACGGCCAAATTTGGTTGTGCGGTCGCATGCTGCTGCGATGAAGCCAAATTTGGTTGTGCGGCCGCATGCTGCTGTGATGAAGCCAAATTTGGTTGTGCGGCCGCATGCTGCTGCGATGAAGCTGCACCGAGTCCAGGAATAGGCGTTCCAAACTCCACGGCCGAATCTAGTTGGGCAATTGCATGCTGCTGCGATGAAAATGGATCAGACGCAGCGGGGTTAGCGGTTGGCCCCGACAAGCCCGCAGCGCCATTGATCGGAGGAGCGCTTGACAAACTCACAGCTGCGCCTGATGCCGTCAGCGATCCTGAGAGGGATCCGATCCCACCTGTGCCTATGCTTGTTTCACCTGCGGTCATCAATTCTCCAGTAGAATTTGGTGATGAGTTAGTAGGTAATGAAGAACTCACACACTGATCAAGTACTTGAGTTTTTCTAGATGTGGAGGTTGGGTTGAGAAGGATATCAGGTAGAAGGGTAAGCTCTGCACGGAGTTGGGCACCCGCATTAGGATGAAGTTTGGAAAATGGAAATAGATGTTCATCAAACACCACATCACGGGAAATATAAATGCGACCAGTAGTGGGCTCAAGACATTTGAACCCTTTATGATGATTACTATAACCAAGAAATACACATTGTTTTGATCTAAACTCAAGCTTCCGAGGATTAAAGGGTCGAAGGTTGGGCCAACATGCACAACCAAAGGTGCGAAGAAACATATAGTGAGGAGCTTGTCCATGAAGATGTTCGTGAGGTGTGTCGTGGTCTATGACTTTGGTGGGTAGTCGATTAATAAGAAAGACAGCTGTAATGAATGCCTCATCCCAAAATTTGAGAGGCATAGAAGCATGGGCTAAAAGAGTGAGGCCGACCTCGACAATGTGTCGATGTTTGCGTTCAGCGGCACCATTCTGTTGATGTGCATGAGGGCATGAAATGTGATGGGATATCCCTAGACATTTAAAGAAGGAGCTAAGAGTTTGATATTCACCACCCCAGTTGGTTTGCATAGCACGGATTTTGCAATCGAATTGACGCTCAACAAGTTGTTGAAAATCAAGAAAGCATCGAAACACCTCAGATTTTTGATGAAGTAAATAAATCCAAGTATGTTTACTATAATAATCAATGAAACTTAAATAATATTTATTCTGACCGACTGATTTGGGAGCAGGGCCCCATACATCAGAAAAAACATGATCAAAAGGGTGTTTTGACACACTAGTTGACCTAGGGTAGGGCAACTGGTGACTTTTCCCTTGTTGACACGCATCACAAATACTAACATGACTGGAATCTTGAACAAAAGGGAGCTTATGGCGGTTGAGGACACGCTGAACTATTGGAGTGGATGCATGACCAAGTCGATGATGCCATAGCGAGGTGGATGGCTTGATGGTGGCAAGCACTTCTTTATTGGATGACTGGAGTGGGTAGAGGCCACGCTCACATCTGCCTTGGAGTAGGGTTTTCTTCGTTCCCTGCTCCTTGACCAAAAAATGATCAGGATGAAACTCAAGAAACACATTATTATCATGAGTAATGTGATTGACAGAGACAAGATTCTTATTTGCTTGTGGGACATGAAGTATGTTACGTAGATGAAGGTTGCTATTAGGGAAACTCAAAGTACTGTGACCAATGTGATTGATCTTCATACCTGATCCGCTAGCAGTGTGCACGTGGTCGTTGCCGTTGTAGCGATCACGGATTGTAAGCTGATCTAGCTCGCTGGTAATGTGGTCCGTGGCACCAGTGTCCATGTACCAGTTGGTGTCCACGCCGTAGGAGGTTATTGCCGCGGATGCGCTCTTCTTTGGGTAGCCGACGTACTTGTAGCAGCAATCAGCACCATGGCCTTCCCTGCCACAAATCTGGCAGATCACACCTTCGAGAAAGGTGTTGTTGGTGAAGTTGTTCTTGTTGTTGTGGCCGCCACCACGACCACCATTCCGACCGCTGTTGCGGCCATGCCCGAAGCCACCGCGACCACCACCGCCATGGCCACCACGGGAATAGGAAGGACGGCCACCACCATGGCCGCCCTTTTCTACAGAGTTGACGGAGGAGTGGGAGCCGCCATCGCGGATCTCACGGCGTTGTTCATGGCTCACGAGCTGAGCCTGGAGCTCCGGGAGAGAAATCGGGTCGGTATGGTTTGCAACTGCAGATGTAACCGACTCGAACTCCTCTCCAACACCCATGAGGATGTAGGAGACGACCTCATCGTTGTCCAGCTTCTTGCCCGTCGACGCCATCTCATCGGCCAAGCCCTTCATCTTGGTGAAGAATTCCACCACGGTCGACGACCCCTTGGTTGCCGTGGCGAGCGCCATCTGCGTGGACATGATCCGGGCGCGGGACTGTGACGCCTGGAGAGTCTGAATCGCGGCCCACAGTTCAGCCGCCGTGGTCACAGATGCGACCGGGGAGAAGATGTCCTCGGATAGTGATGAGAAGAGGTAGCTGCGGACTTGGCTGTCCTTGGCCAACCACTTCTCATATTCCGGATTGACGGCCGGTTCCATCTTCTTGCCCGCCGCAACATCGGCGGCGTCGACCTCCAGAAACTCAGGAGGGGGTTTGGAGGTGGGTTTGGTGAAACTCCAGAGCCGAGTGCCCTGCAGAGTGGCTGTGACTTGAGCAAGCCACATGTTGTAGTTGCCGCGAGAGAGTTTCTTGGTTACTGGTGGGACAAGAATAAAGGAGAAGGGAGCAGCAGCTTCAGAGGAGGTTGCCATGAGGATCGATGTATCCGTGAGGATTTTTAGGCTCTGAATACCATGTAGAAAATATGGGGTAACAAGGATGCCTCCCTAGGCTGTCCTTGGTTGCATGTTATAGGAGTTGGGGAACAGCCCCCTAACGTGGCTCTTACATAAGTATGAGGATTACATTAGTTGTAGCCTAAAGACTAGATCTATGATGGACCAATACTTGATCATTACATTCATTCAACATGCCTACACACACGCTAATACAAACTATTTTCTAACATGGACATCGTGTTGGTGCTTTGCATATTTGGCGGTGAATTTGGGACATTGGTCGGATATTTCGCGAGAAATTTTACGGCTCCCATTCACCCCCCCTGTTTTCGATCCTTCAGTGACCAAAACGACTCTGGTCCCTCCGGAGGAGCCGTGCCAAACGCCCCCTAATATCGCAATCGATCTTTCTGGAGCAACAATCTGATTCCTTATATCCCAAACACGGCCAATGTCCAGTACCTGACCTTTTTGACCATACGAAACCGCCCAAAATGCACGCGGTACTTCAAACAGGCATCATCCGATCCTCCGAGAATAAAGCAGCAATTGTTGTGCCTAGCTAGAAATGTAGCTAGCCAGCTCGACAGAAATTCGAAGAGGCGCAGCACAAAACACCCAATGAAGGAGAGTTCCGCGGACTCTTCCTTTCTCCGGTGAATCGTGTATACATATATGTTGCTTACGCGTGCACTTTGGAACAACCGTCAGTGGAGCAACAGACGCCAAACTGTCTCTGCAACTGGCAATTAAAAGTGCAGCAACAGAGGCCAGGATATCAGCTCAAGATCGGTCAAAGGGGAATCAGAACCCCAATGCAAGGTATTGCGACTCAATGATGAGAGGGACAATGAGTAAGCCTTTTTTACCCTTACTTAGTCTGCTGCTTCCTACAGTCCTATGCATTGCTTATAGTCACTAGCTGGCCAAGTGATTCCTTTTTTTTTTTTGAGAATTACACACTGAAGCCCATAATACGCACACACACTTACCCCTATGAACACGCGTACGTAAACCTACCCCTATGAGCACCTCCGAAGGACTGAGCCGGCAGATCTCGAGATTCATGAAGTCACCACTGGTGCCTCGCTGTCGACTGGGACGTCACCTATTACTGAAAGTATAGCGTCGTTAAATCCTGGAATAAATCCTTACATTGTTATATCAACCACTCAAACTTAATGGCTGAAACATTATCACATAATAACAAAGAAAATTGAATTAATTCGACAATTAGATGCACAAAGCTGCTGTCTGGCAGCGAATTCCAATGTATGATATGAATACCTGAAGAAGACACCGTGATATATTCTTGAAATAAATTCAGGTAAAGCAGGAAAAAATGATCGAGTTTGTTTAAACATGATTCCAAATTCCAATCACTATATATAGTAGGACTTGTTAGCAAAAGAGAGTAGCTGTCTGTTTGGAGGGCTAAACAAACCTGCATTATGCTTCTCTGCGTCTCTGGAATTTCTAGCTTTAGCCAAAAGGCTAGGCGCTGCGTTGTAGCCCGAGAGCGAAGGAACACTTGACCGCCTCTGGATGATCACCCCCACTAGAGATGGGGAGTGTGGCGGCCTGATTCTCTATCGGCCGCTAATGCCATGTACCGGACGAAGATAACTTTGTTAATCTCACTATGATTACAAGTCTAACTACTATTTGGTACTGCCGCAGACTTTTGTGTAGCTGAAGTTTGCACTGCAAATAGTACGTGCTTGTGATTAGTGAACCTGATGCAAAAACTGTTGCTGACATGCCGGTCAGAATTCAGCGTTCAAGAAGATGTATGTAGCTATATAACTGCTGGGGAACATCAGTTGCAAGTGTAAACAATTTGGTATTCTGTTTTTTAAGAAAGATGGTGTGAATGCTTTGCTATTGTCTTAGATGATGTAAATAATGATGTACAGTCCAGTAAACAGCATGGTCACCAAGGCATTTTAGATTAGAGGGACCAATAACTTTGTGTCGAGTGGAGTGAGAAGAAAGCTGGAATCATGTGAATGAGATGAGATGTTGTGTTTCACTCACATTTGGTCGCATTACTTATACAAGAAACAGGCAAGAACAAAAAAAAAATGATGGCCCGGGCACCCGGCCGGCCTATTCGCGCGGTATCAGTCATACAGGGAAGAACACATGGCAGGGGCAAAAAGCGCCTGTCCTGGATGCTAATTTTGACCCTGAATAGAAAACAAGATTTTTCCTTCGCCAATTACAATTATCGATTCTCGAACCAGGGTACGGTAAAAGCTTATCGCAATCTTCGTGCACTCGAGGGAATTTTGTTTGTTTGATTGACAACATACATAAAAAGGGGACGCCAGTGAGCCACTGAAAAAAGGGTAAATGATGCGAACTTTTCCGAGATCCTCCTCATCTCGGCATATGAATGAGCCTTTTTCCAATATTCAGTACTCCACAAAGAGGTCGGAATTTTGGCTAGGACCAGAGGGTGATGGCAGATGCTGTAATTCACATGGGCTCCACTGTTCTAAGGCGGGCACACCACCCGTCCCACCGATCTCCACCGACTGACATCGACGATGCCTATGCCGCCGGTGGGGAGCTACACGATCTGCGCCCCTTGGCGCCTTGGCGAGCGTGGCCATTGGCGATGCCGGAGCAGCCGCACTCCCTCCCCCGCGGGCGAGGCAAGGTCAGCCAGTGGGTTCTGATCCGCGTCAGGCGCCGCCGTCATCTGGGAGAGGATCAATCTTCGCGACGCAACACAGCGGAATTGAGCGGCGGTGGGAGGCCCGGGCTGGGGATCTGGTGCGGTAGTGAGGCGTGCAGCATCCGTCACCGAGAGCTGCTTTGATTTGTTGGCCGCAAGTAGCATGGCTGATGAATCAACAGATGCATAAGGAATATATGTATAAATACTCATCAATCGATGGTTCAACTTTCATTTTCTGTTTCCTGATGGATCAATCAATCGACGGCTAAGCTTCCTTTTTTCGTTTCCTGATGGATCAATTGTTGCAAGTCTTCATACTCATCAATGGACCGGCGATGGCTCAGCTTCCTTTTCCGTTTTCTAGAAAATACGTGCAACATTTATATCTTCAAATAAATTTATTAAAAAACTAGATTTAAATATCTTTCTAATAATACTTACTATGTACTATAAATATTAATATTTTTTAATATATATTTTATTAAAATTATTTTTCGGAAAACGTAAACAATAGATATTTAGGGACAAAGGATGCTGTGTTTTCGGACTACTCTGTGGCTGTCACACGTGAATCAGTATTGACTTGACGAAACCGCGTCATGACGCGGCAGCATGTCACAGCGGTTACGGACAGACTGTGCACCCTGTTTACTTAATTACTTTTTAGTTAATGTACAGTATTTTTTCTCTCACAATAAATCAGTATAGGCATCAGCATAAACTAAATTTCAGCGTAAGCGAGCAGTGTGCACAGCAGGACGCAGAAAAGTAGGGCAGCGGTACAGCGGGGCGCAGAAAAGTAGGAACGGATGAAGCCTGAGACTATTCACACTCATGAACCTCTATATTCATCCTCTAAAAGGAATATTCAGTTTCAGTCACCACAAAATATACAGTTTCTCCACACCCATCCATCATCTATATCATCCTCTATCCATTGTGGGGGCCACTATCACTTTATGTAAATATATCCATGTGACATCTAGTTTTGAAGTATTTATTGAAACGAATTCAATGGTGTAATCCGAATTTAATTTGGTTTTTTGGTTTGCGAGTTATAATATTTTTTAGTGAGTTGAACAAGTGGGCCCCGCCGTCACCTCTCTCCTCTCTCTCCCACGCCGGGTTTAGCGTATGGATTGGAAGCCGCCAGATTTAGCGCAGCACAGGGCATAGCAGGTCACGTAGCATACGCCGCTGCAGCTTCACTCGCACACTAAAAGCTCCTGCAGGTCGCTTTAGCGGACGCCAGTGCGGGTGGTCTGAGAGAGTATCGGCATCGTACACGCGTCATGCGCACGGGCGGTTCATTGCACGATTATTTTTTCTGTGGGGTCGCTGGAGCCGCTTCACAACACTACATAACTCCCTCCGTCCTCAGATAGATAAATTCATAGGATACATGTCAGTCAAACATTTTTAAGTTTGACTAACTCGATGGAAAAAATAGCAATCTCCATAGTATAAAATGAGCATCTTATAAAAATATATTCTATGATAAATTTAATGATACTAATTTGATACCATAAATCTTAACCTTTTATTCTAGAAATTCAGTCAATCCTACTATAAAAGAGCGAGTTTTTGTGAGAGGATCTCTCTGCATAATAGTCGTTCGATCTGGACTTCGTGCTATATGAGCCCTCCGTCATACATGTATGTGAGTTTGAGTCTTCTTAGTCTTACATGAGATTGAGTTCCAGACGGTTACATCTTATAAGATGTAAGATCACGTATGACGGAGGGCTCATATAGCATGAAGTCCAGATTGAACGACTATTATACAGAGAGATCCTCTCACAAAAACTCGCTCTTTTATAGTAGGGTTGACTGAATTTCTAGAATAAAAGGTTAAGATTTATGGTATTAAATTAGTATCATTAAATTTATTATAGAATATATTTTCATAAGATGCTCATTTTATACTATAGAAATTGCTATTTTTTCCATCGAGTTGGTCAAACTTAAAAATGTTTGACTGACATGTATCCTATGAATTTACCTATCATTGTCAAACTTAAAAATGTTTGACTGACATGTATCCTATGAATTTACCTATCTGAGGATGGAGTTATGTAGTGTCGTGAAGCAGCTCCAGCGACCCCAAAGAAAAAATAATCGTGCAATGAACCATCGTACGTACGACACCGCCCGTGCGCATGACGCGTGTGCGATGCCAGATACTCTCTCACGCTTCATCCGTTCCTACTTTTCAGCACCTACCGCCACCCTACTTTTCTGCGTCCCGCTGTGCACACTAGTCGCTTACGCTGAAATTTTCTGCGTCCCGCTATGCACACTAGTCGCTTACGTTGAAATTTAGCTTATGCTGATGCATATACTAATTTATTATGAGAGAAAAATACTCTACGTTAACTGAAAATTAATTAAGTGAACAGGGTGCACAGTCTGTCCGTAACCGCTGTGACATGCTGCCGCGTCATGACGTGGTTTCGTCAAGTCAATACTGATTCGCCACAGAGTAGTCCGAAATCACAGTATCTCTCTGTAACTAAATATCTATTGTTTACATTTTTCGAGAAATAATTTTAATAAAATATATATTAAAAAATATTAATATTTATAGTACATAGTTAGTATCATTGGAAGGATATTTAAATCTAATTTTTAATAAATTTATTTGAAGATACAAATATTGCACGTATTTTCTAAGAACGGAACAGGAAGCTGAGCCATCGGTCCGTAACCACCAAATTGACGGAACGGCAGGAAGATGCGCCATTGTAAAAAGACGCTAACGGCTCAAGCAAGGTCGCCTATAAAAGGACGGCTACCTACCACCAATAGAGACGACCCATCTTCTTACGCCACTACTGTGCTCTCAGGGTTCCAATCCAGTTCGTTCCACTCCAGTTCCAGGTAACACATGAATTCTGTTTTTGTTTCCTCTTCTCCCTCACATGAGACACATGCATGAATCCTCCAGCGACAGATCGCTTACCAGTGGAAGGGTACACAAAATTACATAGATGTGGTGTTTGGTTTCCTTTTTTTTTAAGACTCTAGCGCTAGATGATCTAACCAACGCGCGTGCTCGTTGTATTCATTGTTTCCTCAAGTGCGACCGCCATGGAGGACGCGCTCATCGCACCCAAATCGAGCAGCACTTCGGAGATCCACTCGTACGAAGGGTTCCTCGCGTTTCCAGCTTGTCTTCGGCCAGCTTGTCGCCCCCTGATCCTGCTGAACCACCTGCTGCCAGCAACCCCTCCGGCGGCTCCGGCGGCAATAATGCCGCGCTGGCCAGCGGGGAACCTGTCGAGGCCATGCCCATGCGCTCTGGCTCTACTCCTGCAGCTGCGGCGCTGGCGGCGGCAACAACTGATGAGGTGTGTTTGTGTAAGCATGCTTAATTAACGTGTCTTATTTGTTTCTGAATCTCGGGGATGAACGCGGAACGAATTGAAAGTTCTGTTGTTCTTCAGGACGTCTCCAAGTTTGACCTCGCCATCATGGGGTGCACTATCACTCTACTGATGACGATGGCCGTCACTATCGGAGGCCTCGGCTGGGAGACCCCGTGGAAAGTGCTGTACGGCAGCTTGATGATCGTGTCCTTTGTGTCGACGATCACCGGCTTCATAACTGCCGTCGCCGGGCGGGCCAGAAGAAGCAGGCTGTCGCCGTCCTGCGCGAGGTTCGGTCTGCTCGTGGCCGCCGCGCTGTTCGTCGTCTTCCTCTCGTGCAGGCTCGCCCGATTCGGTTGCCTCGGTGGAGTGGTGGCGGCTGCTGCCGTCGTGGTCGCTTGGCCGTGGCCTGGGTCTCAGTGAGCCGCCGGCAGCTGAGGCAGCTGCCGCGGAAGAAGGTGCCTCGGTCGTCTCACTCCCTCCTGACGCGCCATGAACCTCACTCATCACGACGACGCTGTCATCGTATACCTAAACCTGGAAGTGGATCGACATCCACGTCCAAATAAACCTGTCCAAAAGTTATGCGACTTGCGGAAGGCTACTGTCCAGTCCAAACTAATAGTATTTTTTAAACAACCAAACCAGTCCAGTCCACAAATAGTTAATCCAGTCCAGTCCAACATCCAAATAATATACTGTATGCCGTGCAATGCGTGCATGCTTGTTCGTTCAGACGAGGCAACTGAACCAAGCATCTACGAATAGTTCTTTTACTCCTGGAAATGACTAGCAGCGTAGCCGAGGCAACTGATATCAAGCACTATTGGAATAAATTAGCAACAAATACTGCAAACAGTTTATACTAAAATTAAACATAGAATCTATCTGTTCCATCATAAAGTTATAACTGATCCAAGAACAAACAAATCATTGTTTCTGGGCATCAAGAAATCTGAACAAATTGAACAGGAATGCAGCTTGTTCGATATGACTGAAACAACGAATGAATCTTTTAGGAACTACTCCAGACCATCAGACGACATGCAACCACCACACACCCTCGTTCAGTTACGAGGATGCAGAGACAGAAACGACGTAAAAAAAATCCTTGAAGAGCCTCTCCAAGAACTGATACAGAATGCTCCACAGATACTTGATAGGAAACATCCCTTGATACTTGACCCTTGGTACTTGATACAATTTCCTAAAAGAAAGAAAGAAAAAGGAATTAACAGAGTTTCTGATCTTGCTCTCCACATAGATATCGTTCTGAACAAATAAATAAACTAACGAAATCGCAGGAAACTGAAATTTCACAAGTTCAGGCTCATGGTGCAGCATTTTCACAGAAAGCTTTCAAAACAACAGATCGAACAACCAACAGATATACTAAGCTCTGTTGGTTCACAGAAAGTTGTAGCGACATTTTCAACAGCCAACAGATATACTACAAGAAACCATATATCACTACTGGATACGCGTCTTTGCCGAGTGTTTGAAACACTCAGCAAAACCCTATTTGCACTCGGCAAAGGCTTTGCCGAGTGTTGCACTCGGCAAAGGACACACGGTAAAAAAACTGTTGGCAAAGCCTTCTTTGCCGAGTGTCTTTTATGGGGCAACTCGACAAAGTTTGAACCGAAAAAACCCAAAAAAAAAAAGCAAAATTTTTTTATGGAGGACCCCAGTCTGCTAGGCAGAATGCACCCGCCAACATCACGTATTTTTTTGCTTGAAAATCACGAAACGTGCGGCCAACAAGATTCGATCCTACGACCTGCGCCCCGAGACTTACCACCGTCTCTGCTGACCACTTGACCTATTTGATTTTCATGTACAGATACTCCCTCCATATCGGATTTAGAAGTCGTTTAGGGACAGTGACACGGTCTCCAAAACATAACTTTGACCTTTTTGTTTTTATAAAAAAATATTTATGAAAAAAATGATATATGTTACTTTTATGAAAGTATTTTTCAAGACAAATCTATTCATATAATTTTTACATTTGCAAACTCAACAACTTAAAAGTTATTGATAATTTATATTTCCAATGTTGACTCATCATTGTCCAAAATGACTTATAAATCCGATACGGAGGGAGTATAGATATTTGCTCTTGTTATGTTATCTATCTCCGATACTAAAGTGATTATTCGATACACTAAACGATCTCAAATCAAAAAGTTTTTAACTACAAAGTTTCATAACTTTTCGAGATCTACAACTTTCATTTAGGGTGTTTTCCATCCGAGGTCGTTTGAAAATTTTGAATTTCAAATTTGAGAAATTCAAACATACTTTTGCATGACAAAATGATTTCAAATTAAAAGTTGTCAACAACAAAGTTTCATAACTTCTCGAGATCTACAACTTTCATTAAGGGTGTTTCCCATCCGATGTCGTTATAAAATTCAAATTTAAAAATTTTGAAATTCAAATGAACTCTCGAGAAGGTAGTTTTTGCATGACAAAATGAACTCAAATGAAAAGGTTGTCAACTACAAACTTTCATAATTTTTTGAGATCTACAACTTTTTTTTAGGTTGTTTTTCCATCCGAGGTCTTTTGAAAAATTCGAATTTCAAATTTGAAATTCAGATATAGTTTTGCATGACAGGATGATTCAAATTAAAAAGTTTTCAACTACAAAGTTTCTTAACTTCTCGAGATCTATAAATTTTATTTTGGTTATTTAATTTATGTACAAATTTACTTTCACTTTCTCGAGATCTATAAAGTTTATTTTGGTTGTTTTATTTTTATAAACTACAAGAGAGATCTAAAATTTATGTACAAATTTACTTTCACTTCTCGTACGAAGAAATGACCTAAACAAAAAATGTTCATCTTGATGAGTTCTACAATTTTGTAGTTGAAACTTTTTCATTTGAATTAATTTACTGCTTCAAATTTTGATTTGAAATTTGTCTTTGCCGAGTGCTTAAAAAAAAACACTCGATGCGTAAAAAAAAACACTCGGCAAAGAAGCTCTTTGCTGAGTGCCAAAAAAACACTCGGTTGCTGAGTGTTTTTTTAGCACTCGGCAAAGAGCTTCTTTGCCGATGTGCCCGAAAAAGAACACTCGGCAAACCATTTAGCACTCGGCAAAGTTCGGTTCTCTCCGGTAGTGTATTCAACAGGCGATTTGATGACATTTTGAAGTGCATTTCTGGGTTAGTCCATCGTGGATCAATCCATTGGCTAATTCCCAATACAGATATTTATAAGTTTGCTAGTAGGAGTGACATGCAATCAGTTTAATGTTCACTCATAACACCAATAGTAAAAAGGAATTAACAAAGGGAACAGAGTACATGGGACTAAGAAAAAGCAGTCCAGACATAAAAGAGCTAGTCTATGAGGACTAAAAGAGCTAAGCTACTGTATAGTGTATACTGAATTTAAAAATCCAGAAATTGCATACCTGAGTGCATTTCTTAACACTAATCATCGTCGCTGTTGTCATCATCCACTTCATCATCTGCAATTGCAATCCTTGAGCCAATCTTTTGTACTATAAGTGCCTCTACTGTTTTCGAACTTAAAGAAATTTCTGTATTTGTCAATAAAATTATCATACCAGCAGTACTAAAGTGGATTCAGAGGTTACTAATGACAAAGATATTGCTAGAAAGTCACGAGCCATCCTAGCTAGCACAGGGTATTGATCAGATTTTGTTTTTCACCACTTCAAAATATCAAAATCTT
>CM039609.1:37578856-37825625 GCA_022457205.1 Saccharum spontaneum | reverse complement strand
ATCGACATCCACGTCCAAATAAACCTGTCCAAAAGTTATGCGACTTGCGGAAGGCTACTGTCCAGTCCAAACTAATAGTATTTTTTAAACAACCAAACCAGTCCAGTCCACAAATAGTTAATCCAGTCCAGTCCAACATCCAAATAATATACTGTATGCCGTGCATGCGTGCATGCTTGTTCGTTCAGACGAGGCAACTGAACCAAGCATCTACGAATAGTTCTTTTACTCCTGGAAATGACTAGCAGCGTAGCCGAGGCAACTGATATCAAGCACTATTGGAATAAATTAGCAACAAATACTGCAAACAGTTTATACTAAAATTAAACATAGAATCTATCTGTTCCATCATAAAGTTATAACTGATCCAAGAACAAACAAATCATTGTTTCTGGGCATCAAGAAATCTGAACAAATGAACAGGAATGCAGCTTGTTCGATATGACTGAAACAACGAATGAATCTTTTAGGAACTACTCCAGACCATCAGACGACATGCACCACCACACTACCCTCGTTCAGTTACGAGGATGCAGAGACAGAAACGACGTAAAAAAAATCCTTGAAGAGCCTCTCCAAGAACTGATACAGAATGCTCCACAAGATACTTGATAGGAAACATCCCCTTGATACTTGACCCTTGGTACTTGATACAATTTCCTAAAAGAAAGAAAGAAAAAGGAATTAACAGAGTTCTGATCTTGCTCTCCACATAGATATCGTTCTGAACAAATAAATAAACAAACGAAATCGCAGGAAACTGAAATTTCACAAGTTCAGCTCATGGTGCAGATTTTCAACAGAAAGCTTTCAAAACAACAGATCGAACAACCAACAGATATACTAAGCTCTGTTGGTTCACAGAAAGTTGTAGCGACATTTTCAACAGCCAACAGATATACTACAAGAAACCATATATCACTACTGGATACGCGTTCTTTGCCGAGTGTTTGAAACACTCAGCAAAACCCTATTTGCACTCGGCAAAGGCTTTGCCGAGTGTTGCACTCGGCAAAGGACACACGGTAAAAAAAACTGTTGGCAAAGCCTTCTTTGCCGAGTGTCTTTTATGGGGCACTCGACAAAGTTTGAACCGAAAAAACCCAAAAAAAAAAAGCAAAATTTTTTTATGGGAGGACCCCAGTCTGCTAGGCAGATGCACCCGCCAACATCACGTATTTTTTTGCTTGAAAATCACGAAACGTGCGGCCAACAAGATTCGATCCTACGACCTGCGCCCCGAGACTTACCACCGTCTCTGCTGACCACTTGACCTATTTGATTTTCATGTACAGATACTCCCTCCATATCGGATTTAGAAGTCGTTTAGGACAGTGACACGGTCTCCAAAACATAACTTTGACCTTTTGTTTTTATAAAAAAATATTTATGAAAAAATGATATATGTATACTTTTATGAAAGTATTTTTCAAGACAAATCTATTCATATAATTTTTACATTTGCAAACTCAACAACTTAAAAGTTATTGATAATTTATATTTCCAATGTTTGACTCAATCATTGTCCAAAATGACTTATAAATCCGATACGGAGGGAGTATAATATTTGCTCTTGTTATGTTATCTATCTCCGATACTAAAGTGATTATTCGATACACTAAACGATCTCAAATCAAAAAGTTTTTAACTACAAAGTTTCATAACTTTTCGAGATCTACAACTTTCATTTAGGGTGTTTTCCATCCGAGGTCGTTTGAAAATTTTGAATTTCAAATTTGAGAAATTCAAACATACTTTTGCATGACAAAATGATTTCAAATTAAAAAGTTGTCAACAACAAAGTTTCATAACTTCTCGAGATCTACAACTTTCATTAAGGGTGTTTTCCCATCCGATGTCGTTTAAAAAATTCAAATTTAAAAATTTTGAAATTCAAAATGAACTCACGAGAAGGTAGTTTTGCATGACAAAATGAACTCAAATGAAAAGGTTGTCAACTACAAACTTTCATAATTTTTTGAGATCTACAACTTTTTTTAGGTTGTTTTTCCATCCGAGGTCTTTTGAAAAATTCGAATTTCAAAATTTTGAAATTCAGATATAGTTTTGCATGACAGGATGATTTCAAATTAAAAAGTTTTCAACTACAAAGTTTCTTAACTTCTCGAGATCTATAAATTTTATTTTGGTTATTTAATTTATGTACAAATTTACTTTCACTTTCTCGAGATCTATAAAGTTTATTTTGGTTGTTTTATTTTTATAAACTACAAGAGAGATCTAAAATTTATGTACAAATTTACTTTCACTTTCTCGTACGAAGAAATGACCTAAACAAAAAATGTTCATCTTGATGAGTTCTACAATTTTGTAGTTGAAAACTTTTTCATTTGAATTAATTTACTGCTTCAAATTTTGATTTGAAATTTGTCTTTGCCGAGTGCTTAAAAAAACACTCGATGCGTAAAAAAACACTCGGCAAAGAAGCTCTTTGCTGAGTGCCAAAAAAACACTCGGTTGCTGAGTGTTTTTTTAGCACTCGGCAAAGAGCTTCTTTGCCGAGTGCCCGAAAAAGAACACTCGGCAAACCATTTAGCACTCGGCAAAGTTCGGTTCTCCGGTAGTGTATTCAACAGCGGATTTGATGACATTTTGAAGTGCATTTCTGGGTTAGTCCATCGTGGATCAATCCATTGCTAATTCCCAATACAGATATTTATAAGTTTGCTAGTAGGAGTGACATGCAATCAGTTTAATGTTCACTCATAACACCAATAGTAAAAAGGAATTAACAAAGGAACAGAGTACATGGGACTAAGAAAAAGCAGTCCAGATCATAAAAGAGCTAAGTCTATGAGGACTAAAAGAGCTAAGGCTACTGTATAGTGTATACTGAATTTAAAAATCCAGAAATTGCATACCTGAGTGCATTTCTTAACACTAATCATCGTCGCTGTTGTCATCATCCACTTCATCATCTGCATTGCAATCCTTGAGCCAATCTTTTGTACATATAAGTGCCTCTACTGTTTTCGAACTTAAAGAATTTCTGTATTTGTCAATAAAATTATCATACCAGCAGTACTAAAAGTGGATTCAGAGGTTACTAATGACAAAGATATTGCTAGAAAGTCACGAGCCATCCTAGCTAGCACAGGGTATTGATCAGATTTTGTTTTTCACCACTTCAAAATATCAAAATCTTCACCCTCCCTTCCAGAAGCCAATGAATCCTCCAGGTAAGTATCAATTTCACATCTTCTTGAGCGATGAGATCGACATTATTGTTTGTACAAAACAAATTCCATCCCTAACTTACGTCTTGCAGATGACCGAGAGAGCATGCTTGTTGATCCTTCAGGCAAGGAAGAAACATTGCTCTGTGAACTACTCTGCAACATGCTGTCATAATGAGTATAGTATGCTTTAAACCAGATCATAGCATCATTTGTCTCGTTAGAAGCTACCTCCCCTCCATATGCTTTTGTGAGGTAATATTTCATAAAATGTACTTTGTATCGTGGGTCTAGCAGCGATGCAATCAAAAGAACTTTATTAGGCTGATCCCAGTATTTATCAAACTATAACTTCATCTCATTACATATGGCCTTCAAAAAGTCATCACTTTGGTTGCTCTGATCAAGGAGTAGTTCTCTTATCCCCCAAATCTCTTCAAGATATATATGTGCAGTTGGATACTTATACACAGAGAATTCTCTTGTTGCATCAGCAAAGTTTTGCAAGAACTTACAAACTCTAATAGCCAAGTCCCATTGTTCCAAGTTAGGCCCTGAAATACTTTGCAAATCAGCATAGCGTGCCAATACATCTTTATACTTAATAGCTTCCTCCAGCATGTCATATGTGGAGTTCCATCTAGTCAGAACATCTAGAATGAATCCCCTCTTACGTGGAAGCCCAAATTGTTGTGGAAGGGTGTTAAAAAACTGCAGGCGGGAGCTAGATGAGGAAAGATGCTTTATGACATTCCTAATTGGCTCAATGGCACCGCAAATAATTTTCATACCATCTTGGACAATTAAGTTCAGAATATGGGCTGCACATCTCACATGAAGGTCCAGACCTCTAGATGGCATATGCGCCCAAAGTGAGCTTTTCAACTTTTCCACAGCTTTGTCATTAGATGTGGCATTATCAAGAGTAAAAGCAAAAGCTCTATTTGATAGATCCCACTCATAAAGACATTCCATGATTATACTATGAATTGCAGTGGAGTTGTGTGGATGAGGAACTTTAGTATATATTTGATACATACAGGATTCTTTTTTGATAAAAAGGCTATGTAGTCCAAGAACAACTGAAGAAGAACTTGAGTGTCTTACCTCTCAAGAAGACGAAGCAGTCCAAGAACAACTGATGGAAGGAGCTGCTCCCTCCGATTCAGATCAGAGACAATGAAGGGCTTCTCGACTGCAAGACAAGAGTCGCTCTCCCAATCTACCCGTGCCTCTGCTGGATGAACGCACACCCACTGTACTTCTGGATCTTGGATGAAGCTTAGGGTTAGTGGTGGGAGACGCCCATGACGGGCACGGGCTGGGAAGTGGGCGGTGGCTCGGAGCGCCGGTAGACGGCCACCGCGGTGGGGGAGAGAATCTGGCCGAGAGGGTGGATGGGCTTGGCGATGCCGTCGAGCAGGACGCGCGATGTGCGCAGTGAAGGCGCCGCCGCCAGCTCGCCAGGGAGAGGCAGCGGGTGGGGAGGGGAGATGTCCAACGGATTTTGGATATGCAGTTCAGTTTATCCAATCCAATCCAATCTGGTGGGTTTGGGTGCTGTGGCAATGGACGTCCGTATCCATACATCACTTATCCGTTTCAATCCAGAACGGGTTAAGTTCGTTTGGATCGTGGATGTTCCAAATCCACTTCCAGGTTTTTTTAGGGGAAGTCATCGTATACCTGGTAGTGTATGGGCCTGTAGCAGGACTACAAGTGGGCTACTATGAACGGTATGGGCCATTGGCCCGTTGGGTGTGCTGATCTGAGGCAGCTTTATGTACATGTAGCCGAGCTGATATAGTTTCAAATTAGCCATTGATTGTCTGAATGTAATGAAGAGTACTGCTCTGTCCATAAGAAGAGTCGCCGTGGGAAGCTGGCTGGTCAAACTTTCTCAACTTTAACTACGTTTGTAGAAAATGCGTACAACATTTATATCTTTAAATAAGTTTATTATGAAAGTATATTCAAAGATCTACCTAATGATACTAATTATGTACCATAAATATTAATATTTTGTTAAATATATTTGATCAAAGTTAAAAGCTGTTGACTTTTTGGGAAGTGAGAATGACTCTTTTTTTGGGACGGAGGGAGTATTCAATAAGGTGACCTTAGGATCTATGGACAGGTTATGCAGAAGGTAAATTGTAACAGAACCGCCCAATTATACGAGATTAAGTAGGAAAATCATCCAACGAGAGGACAATTTAACAAACTTAAGCCCGTATAACCCGGTAGTCCGTGAAATCCCGACGGATTTCAAACCATCTCACATACCAGCCAAGATCGTACTAAGTTTAGCGGTCACCGTCATAAGTTACATAAAAGTTCGTGGCACAAAATACATCGGAGTTTAAACATAGTTATTACAAACCAGGTTTGAATAAAAGTAGCGGAAGCGGTAGTTCAAATCACGCACACACACAGCGTTTTGAAATAAAGTGTCAGCTTGTGATCATCTCCAGCAAAAGCATCAGACGAGAAGTAGCGAATGACCATTGCCTATGGTCCTAAGCTTCGCCCATCGCAGGATAGAGGCAGTTGATACAGTAGCCGTAATACATCTGCCTATCTGCAACAAGTGGGAACAAAGCCCTGAGTACGAGAAGATACTCAGCTAGACTTACCCGACAGAACCAAAATAAAAAAATGACACCAAGGATCATGATAGACTTTCTGGTGGGGTAGCTGACTCATTTGCAAGAAAAGCATTTTTAACTTAGCAGTTCTTTACAAAAACGTGCAGTATTTTAATCTTTATTACCCTGTCAACTATGTTTGCACTTATGCTAGAGTGACAATGTAATTAAGCAAGTAAGGATTACCATTGATCATTAACAATAATTACCATGTCATCTTCCACATAACTATCCAAGTGTTTCATCAATATTACTACGATGAAGTAACTCAAGTCAAGTGTTCACTATCCAGTGAACGATGGCGATTCGAATCGATTATTAACCAGCTGGTAATTTATTCCTCACACAAACCTCACTCACCCGCTAAAGTGAGGTATTGGTCACCGAGTCAACCATTCAGGTAAAGTCGCGAGCTTACCAGGAACCACATGTACCCGGGGGCCGCCCGACTACTCTTTGGCCTTATCATCGCGCCCCCGTTTCCTGCCACTACTGCTCCGGTACAGTGCGTTGCGGGCAATCCACTCGGCCCGAATAATCTCCTAGCTTCGCGGTCGAAAGGTACTTTATTCGGCCAGCTAAATGTGAGGCATGCGTTCAACATGACTCGAGGCCCAACAACGGTCGGTCCTTAATCGACACAGACGGAAAACACTACAGTCCGAAACCCTGCAAGTTTCCGCCCGATCTCAGATTCATTTCGACACTTAGTTATTCTCATATGACATACTTTCACAGAAATCCAGGTAATCCCCTATAGCTCGCGGATGACAGGCAATCACCCGACTTCTACCGGTCTAAGCAACTAAGCAATTATTGACCGCGGACACCAGGGTAACAAGGATCGGGTAAAGCAAGGTGAAACAAGGTATAATGCAGCAACGTTCGCAAACAACTCCTAAACGTAATGCATCAAATTAAGTAAAGTTAATAATAATTTATTTGCAAACTGGAAGAGAAATGCTCCGGGGCTTGCCTCTCTCAAAAGAGCTCGGACGGTGGTCGGGACACTCCGAAAGATCTTCACCGACCTCCTCTTCGGCTTCGATCAACTCCTGATCTGGCACCGGGGTCACTTCCTGCGATCCTGTATGATGCAGAAGTATAAGTGCTCATGCCTAGGTGCATTGCAGGGATGACATGAGATGATGATGATGAATGCATGAGATGTAAATGAGCATGTTACTTTATTTGGATTACGTGGAACTTACGACTCCTCTACAAGGTAGTCTACGTCATCCAAGAACATGTACTCGAAAACTACCACCATTATTCTCTACCATACAAAGGCACTTTGACACTCAAGATGCTTCAAAGATACACCAAAGTATAGTTTACTAACTAATCTTGCATTAAAGAGTGAATGTAAACCCTAGTTAGCCCTATGCTTGAACAATAACACATAGTTTAATAGCACAGAAAAATCTTAGAAAATTACAGTGGATTACTAATATCAAAACTAGCCTGCCACAAGATTTTCATTGCAAATGGATTCCTAGAACTGTCTACACAAAAATAGCAAGCTAAGGCCTAAAAATGAATATGAAAATACTTTGCATTATGAAAAGTATCAAACAACAGATTTAGAAATTTTCCTACTTTCTACACAGTAAACAAGCACTGTAGAAAAATTATTACTTGCATGTTTTATTCAAATTTATTTAATTAACAAAAATAACAAATATTAGTGATAGGAAGCATTTGAACTACACCTACACATTTTTCTACAGAACAGACATGATATAAATTTTCCTAGCAAGTACATGGCACAAAAAGATTAACAAACTTGGAATAACATTTTTCTGATTTTTCTATGATTTATTAAGCATTTATCAAGAAACACAGCCCTTTCAATAGTTAAATAAAAACTCCACAGAAAAGTATCTCAAATTTGACATGCAATATTTTTATATCATAGATCTGGTTCCAATGAATCTATAGAAATTTATTTCACAATTTTTGGAGCTAAAATGACTAAAAACATTTTCCAAAGTATTTTTCATCAAGAATAATAAAAGAAAACAGAAAATAAATTTTCGATATCGGTACTGGGCCGGCCCGGGGAGACAACCGGCCCATGGCCGTTCTCGGCCTGGCTCACGTGCGCGGGGAAACGGACGAGCCGGCCCGCTCGGGGCGCGGCCCACAGGGCGTAGCCCGGTCCAGTTAAGACCGAAGGGGGGGGGGAAGGACAGGGCGTCCTCGCCGGCGTCCGTGACCTCGACGTCGCGGCGGTGGCCGACGGCCAATGGCCAGCTCCGGCCAAGCCAAGACCAGAGATCGCGCGCACGACGTTCGCACGGGAATGGCGAACCCGAGAGGGAGGCGCGGGAGGACAGAGAGGGAGCGAGTGAGGCGGTGCGCGGGGCGCGAGCTCGGCGGCACCGACGCGGTGGCGCGGCGGGGGCGGTGAAATGGAGCCCTACCGGAGCAAATGAGGAGATGGCGACGCCCGTTCGGAGGAGAGGAGAAGGGGGCGGAGCTTGGTGCACGACCAATCGGACGATGGTGGCTCACCGGTGCCGGAACACGACGGTGGCGAGCGGCGTTCCGCTCGGTTTCTCCGGAGGGAGGGAGAAGGGGAGCGAATGAGGCGCGAGTGGGAGGGGGACCAGGTGCCCGGGCGATTTTGAAGCGGAGCGCGAGCGCGGGGTCCACGGCGGCCACGCGGTGTGAAAGGTCTTGATGGCTAGAGGGGGGTGAATAGCCTTTTAAACTTTCCTACAAAGACAAGCTAAACAAGTTTATCAATACAACAAATAGCGAGATGCGAGTTTTGCTTAGCCTACGGGGTGTTTGCAAGCCACCTATCCAATTCACAATACTAGTATATTTGCACTCAACCGCACAAGTTAAACCGAGAAGGAAACTACAACTAGCAAGCTACACAAAAGAGCTACTCTAGCAAAGTAACTAAGAAATTAATACAAGAGAGAGTTAGAAGGGTATCACCGAGGGGCGAAGTATTGAGCCAACCAAACAATATGATCAAGAGATGAATTCCACAATACACAACCACCGGGATCGATCAATCACAATAAGAATGATGACACAAAGATTTATCCCGAGGTTCACGTGCTTGCCGGCACGCTAGTCCCCGTTGTGTCCCTCTTCACCATGTGGTTCGGTGGCTAATCGGTCTCACACCGAGCCTCTCAAAAGGCACCACAAGAACCTACCAAATGGCAAAAGGTTGCAATGACACGAGCAATTCACTAATGTTGCCTTTGGCGCTTCGCCGAGGTAGGCACAAACCCCTCACAATCACCGGAGGTGGCCAAGAACAATCACCAACTCTTGCCAACGCCTCCAAGCTGCTCCAAGCCGTCTAGGTGGCGGCAACCACCAAGAGAAACAAGAATCCCGCAGCAAATCAACCACCAAGTGCCAACTAGATGCAATCTCACAATGCAAATGCACTTGGATCACTCAATCTCACTTCGAATATGCAAAGAAGCAAGAGAGATGAGTGGGAGGGGAGTTGTTTAGCTCAAAGTGCTCACAAGTATGTCAAAAGTCCAAGAGAGAGAGTCTTGAGCCGGCCAACGAGTATTTATAGACATACCCCTTCGAATATAGCCGTTAGGAACTTGAAACAGCCGAATTCGCGCTGACCGGACGCGCTGGTTCAACTGACCGGACGCGCCGATCACACAACGGCTACTTTCGCGAACCACCGACCGGATGCACCGACCGGACGCGCTGGTCACGACCGGACGCGCTGGTCCCGTACCGGACCGGACGCGCTGGTCAAGCCTGAGCAGCGCACAACGAAACAGCGACCGGACGCGCTGGAGAACTGACCGGATGCCATAGTGCCAGCGTCCGGTTGGAGTCCAGTAAGCTCCCTGATCGACCGGACGCGTCCGGTCGGTCGTGACCGGACGCGCTGCGCGTCCGATCAACAAACTGAAAAACGCGCAGACGCTGAACACTGACCGGACGCGTCCGGTCAAACAGTGACCGCGTCCGGTCCAGCGTCCGGTCACCACTGTGACCTCCGTTCGCTTTCCGTTCGATTTCCGACTTCCGGCGTAGTAGAAAATAGGCGTTTTAATTCCTCGAAAACGCCTGAATCCCGCCTCGCAAGCTCGGCGGGAGGGAGAGAGGACCCCAAACCCTCTCTACCGCTCAAACTTCAACGCCGTCGCAAATGTGCTAACATCACCAAGTGACCATCACCATGTGCATGTGTGTTAGAAATTTCACAATCATTTTTCGAGGCGTTATTAGTTCTATCCAAATGCATCTGACATGAAATGCACACCTAGAGGCACTTAGGAGTTCAATAGCCGCGTCATTCCCCTCTTTATAGTACGGCTATCTATCCTATAATGTAACCACACCCACTAGGTGTCTTGGTTACTAAAACACAACCCTTAAGCATATACCTTTGCCTTGATCACGTAGGGTTACGTCCAAATCCAAGTGTGGCCATCATGATCACCATGTCCATCTTGCCACCAACCTTGGAATGTACTAATCCTCATATGCTACATACAACTTAGGCATAGGATTAGTACTTAGGCATTGTCACTAATTACCAACATCAAACATAGGACTTTCAATCTCCCCCTTGTTGGTAATTGGTGACAATCCTTTCACAAAGATATTATGATAAAATTTTGATTGAACCCATGTCACATTGTCCAAGTATATTACCATGTGTAAGAATTATGGACATGTGATCATGAATTCAAATTGATAACAATGGCTCCCCCTACATGTATGCTATTGTTTGGATATAGGAAGCATACATGTTAGATAGGAAAGATTAGGAGCATTGACTACCAATAGGTGCTAAGTGTTTTAGATTATAGACCTTTGAAGCGTGATACCATCGGAGTAGCGATAAACATCATCTTAGCACCTTGTGTAGTTAGATACCACTTGGAAAAGCACAAACATAACTAGAAACCTCGTGAGATCAACATTAGAAGCAAGGTTCTAGTACCGCTTTGAAAAACATGAAGCAAGAAAAATCTAAGTACTTCCTATTCATGCTAGTATCTCAATACATCATTCAAATTATACTAGCAAGTCACCACACAAGCAATGTATCGGAGAAAAAGAAATGCATAACTATGCATCATACATATGAAGTGCACATGGAAATGCAACATTCATGTTTAAGAGCTTGCTCCCCCTACTTGTGTGCTCAAAATTTTAGTTGATCCCCTTCTTTTATCAATTCTCCCTTTAGGTTTTCTCCCTTTTAGAATCTATCTTTGTGAACAACATTTTCTCCCCCTTTGGCACCAATGACCACAAGGGACCAATTTTAGATAGATTATCATGTTGAATTATGGGGTGAGGATCAAGTTTGTGATTCAACCTAGATTGCTTGCATAAATAAAATGCTTCGGTTTGATCCAAGGGCAAGCTTCTTCACACCTCACTAGAAGGGTTATCATGCACCATGTTGAAGCAAATACTTAAACAAGTTATCTAGATCAAATACTTAGGATCACAAGCTCGCAAACAAGTTATATGCTACCACTAGATCATACAAGTCATGGAAACAATAGTGGCACCATATAAACTTCAAATTCATTTGATTTTCATGAATGAGCCTAGAACAAGTAAATTATGACTAGATGCAATAAGCAAGTCCTTAGCATAGAATGTATGACATGTCAACCAATTGTACCTTGGGGCTCGAAGGAGAGGCATGTCATAACATTGGGGTGCATCAACTCATGTTGGAGAAGTCAAGTATGTTCAACTCATTCTTTAGCTTGTGAAATCTCTTCTCATCAAGTGGCTTGGTGAATAGATCGGCTAGTTGATCTTCGGTGCCCACACTCTCAATAGTAATGTCACCCTTTTGTTGATGATCTCTAATAAAATGATGACGAACATCAATATGCTTTGTTCTTTGATGTTGAACCGGACTGTTGGTTAGCTTCACGGCACTTTTATTGTCACATAGCAATGGCACATTCTTAAAGTTGATTCCAAAATCCTTCAATGTTGCCTTCATCCACAAGATTTGTGCACAACAACTACCCGCGGCGATGTATTCGGCCTCGGCGGTAGATAGTGCAATACTATTTTGCTTCTTGGATGACCATGAGACAAGTGATCTTCCCAACAATTGACAAGTCCCGGAAGTGCTCTTTCTCTCCACTTTGTCACCAGCATAGTCAGAATCCGAATATCCAACTAGCTCAAAGCTTGCACCTTTGGGATACCATAATCCAACATCTTGTGTATGCTTTAAGTACCTCAAAATTCTCTTTGTTGCTTTCAAATGACTTTCTCTTGGTGAGGCTTGAAATCTTGCACACATGCATACACTAAACATCACATCGGGCCTTGATGCCGTCACATAGAGTAGGCTACCAATCATTGATCTATATAGCTTTTGATCCACCATGTTGCCATTCTTGTCACTATCCAAGCTTCCACTAGTGCCCATTGGGGTTGTAATGCCCTTTGCATCTTTCATGCCAAACTTCTTGAGCATATCTTTGATGTATTTGGTTTGGCTCACAAATGTTCTTCCTTCATTTGCTTGATTTGAAGTCCAAGAAAGAAACTAAGTTCACCAATCATTGACATTTCAAATTCCTTTGCCATCATTTTCCCAAACTCATCACAATAATCTTGATTGGTTGAACCAAAGATGATATCATCAACATATATTTGCAACACAAACAAGTCTTTCCCAATCTTCTTGGTGAATTGAGTAGTATCCACTTTGCCCATGACAAATCCTTTGGTTAGCAAAAAGTCCCTCAATCTTTCATACCATGCTCTTGGTGCTTGCTTCAATCCATACAAGGCTTTCCTTAATTTGTATACATGGTTGGGTTTCTTGTCATCTTCAAAACCGGGAGGTTGCTCCACATACACCTCTTCTTGAATGTACCCATTTAGAAATGCACTCTTCACATCCATTTGATATAGCTTGATATTGTGAGCACAAGCATAGGCAAGTAAGATCCTAATTGCTTCCAATCTTGCAACCGGGGCATAAGTTTCACCAAAGTCAAGACCCTCTATTTGTGTGTAACCTTGAGCCACTAGTCTTGCTTTGTTTCTTACTATTATTCCATCTTGATCTTGCTTGTTGCGAAAGACCCATCTTGTTCCAATGACATTGTGATCTTTAGGCCTCTCAACTAGTTCCCATACTTCATTTCTCTCGAAGTTGTTGAGCTCTTCATGCATTGCATTTACCCAATCCGGATCTCTCAATGCTTTATCAATGTCCTTGGGTTCTTCCATTGACACAAAAGAAGAGTGAGCACAAAATGATGCCAATCTTGATCTAGTTTGAACTCCCCTTTGTATGTCACCAATGATGGAATCCAATGGATGGTCTCTTGCAATGTTAGTTGGTTGAAGCACTTGAACTTGATTGCTTGGATGTTGATGTTGATCATGAGTTGGAGATGATGAACTAGCCACTTGTTGATCTTGTTGCACTTGAGATGATGTACTAGTTTGATTTTGCATTAGAGAACCACTAGCTTGTGTAATTGGACTTTGGAGCACTTGATCTTTGTTGTCATCCACATCAATCACTTGCTTCGGCCTAATATCACCAATATCCATTTCTTTCATAGCATTGGTCAATTGAGTTCCTCTCACATCATCTAAGTTATTTTCCTCATCTTGAGAGCCATTTGTTTCATCAAACTCAACATCATGAACTTCCTCAAGTAAACCACTAGCCAAATTCCAAACTCTATAAGCTTTGCTAGTAGTGGAGTAACCAAGTAAGAATCCTTCATCACATTTCTTCTCAAACTTGCTCAATCTAGTGCCCTTCTTCAAGATGTAGCATTTGCAACCAAATACCCGAAAGTATGCAATGTTGGGCTTTCTTCCATTTAAGATCTCATATGGTGTCTTCTCTAGAAACTTGTGGCAATAGAGGCGATTGCTATAGAAGCAAGCCGTGTTGATTGCTTCGGCCCAAAATGAATGACTCACATTATACTCATTCAACATTGATCTTGTCATATCAATCAAGGTTCTATTCTTCCTCTCAACTAAGCCATTAGATTGAGGTGTATACTTGGCCGAAAATTGATGTTTGATTCCAAGCTCCTCACATAGCTCATCAACTCTTGTGTTTCTAAACTCACTTCCATTGTCACTTCTCACTTTCTTGATTGTGGTCTCAAATTCATTTTGCACTCTCTTGATGAACTTCTTGAATATGTCAAATACATCACTCTTGTCCCCAAGAAAGAATACCCATGTATATCTAGTGAAATCATCCACAATCACAAAGCCATACTTGTTGCCACCAATGCTTGTATATGTAGTTGGCCCAAATAAATCCATGTGCAACAACTCAAATGCTTTAGAAGTACTCATAATACTTTTCAATGGATGAGTGTTGCCTACTTGCTTTCTGGCTTGACATGCACTACATAGCTTATCTTTCTCAAATGTGACATCCTTCAAGCCTCTAACTAAGTCATGCTTCACTAACTTGTTCAATTGCTTCATGCCAACATGACCAAGTCTTCTATGCCATAACCAACCCATACTTGATTTGGTGAGCAAGCATGTTGAGAGTTGAGTGTCACTAGCATTGAAATCAACCAAGTATAGATTCTCATATCTAAAGCCCTTGAAGATCAAATTTGAGCCATCAACACTAACTATCTCCACATCATCAACACCAAATATGCACTTGAAACCAAGATCACATAATTGAGCAACTGAGAGAAGATTGAAGTTCAACTTTTCAACTAGGAGCACATTGGAAATGCTATGATCATTTGAGATTGCAATTCTTCTAATAGCCTTCACATTACCCTTACTATTGTCAACAAATGTGATACTATCAATGCCACTATCATTTGATTTGAGAGAGTTGAACATTCTTGAATCACCGGTCATATGTTGAGAGCACCCACTATCAAGCACCCAATGCCTTCCTCCGGCCTTGTAATTTACCTACAAAATAAATTAATGTTTCTTAGGTACCCATACTTGTTTGGGTCCTTGAAGGTTAGTAACTAAGCTCTTTGGTACCCAAATGGCCTTCTTCTTTGGACCCACAATTGGTGTACCAACAAACTTAGCATGCACACCTTTCTCACCCTTGGTAAGCACATAACAAGAATCAAAAGGAATGTAATCCATTTTAGCATGAAACTTGTTGTTGTTCTTGTTAATTTTATTACAATTAATCTCTAGATGCCCAACTTGCTTGCATCTATTGCAAAAACGACCATTGCTCTTCACAAAGAGAGACTTTGGAGTAGCAAAGGCCGCCTTGCCCTTTTTGGGAGTATAGTCCAAACCCTCTTTGTTAAGAGAGAACCTTTGGCTACCCAAGCATTTTAGCAAGCGGGCATCCCCACCATAGGCATTGCCTAATGCGCGGGTGAGATCATCCACCTCTCTCTTGAGAGTTTCATTCTCAACCACAAGTGATGAATCACTAGTAGTAGAGGTAGAGTTGGTTGTGGTGGATGATGATGAGCTACATAAAGCATTAGTAGGACCAACAAATAAAGAATCATCAATAATATCACATGTTAGTCCAATATCACAAGTGACAATCACTTGCTCCTCCTTAGCTTCCTTCATGAGCTTCTCCAACTTGAGGTCCTTCTCCTTGATGAGCTCAAGTAGAGAGGAGTGGGCTTCCTTAAGCCTAGTGTGAGCAACTTTAAGGTCCTCGTGATCTTCCTTTAGACACTCACGAGAGGCCTCTAGCTCATCAAAGGATTTCCTAAGAGCTTTGATCTCTTGTTCAATTCCTTTGCACTCCTTACTCTTTTTGAGAGCAACAAGCTCCTCCATCAAGGCATCATTTTCATTGCTCTTGGCAATGAGCTCTTGCTCCAAGATTTTGCACTTCTTGGATGTCCTCTTGTAGCCCTTGCTCATTTGATCTATTATGCCTAATAGATCATCCTTGGAGTAGTCCTCATCCTCCTCATCATCACTCCTACAACCATCACTAGCACAAGAATCATCATCACTATCATCATATTTCACCTTGGTAGGCTTGGCCATAAGGCATGTCGATGTAGTGTCGAAGATGGATGGCTTGTTGGAGAGGGCGATGCTTGCAATGGCTCGCCGAGTGGTCCTCTCATCATCACTAGAGCTATCATCATCACTATCGGAGTTATCACTATCCCAAGTGACCACATAGCCACCACCCTTCTTCTTCTTGTTGATAGTGAAGCTTTTCTTCTCTTTCTTCTCCTTCTTGTCCTTCTTGTTCTTCTTCAACTTCAACTCCCCATCATGATATCTTTTGTCTTCATAGGGGCACTTTGCTACTACATGATCGGGGCTATTGCAATTGTAGCAAAGCACCTCCTTTGCCTTCATGAAGTCCCTTCTCTTTCTTGCACCATATCCTTTCTTCTTCATGAACCTCCCCATCTTGTGCACTAGGAGGGCCATGGTTTCATCATCAAATGGATCATCATCATCGCTCTCCACCTTGCTCTTGCCCTTAGAGGATGAAGCCTTGAATGCAATGGGCTTCTCTTGCTTGACCTTGATCTCCTTCTTCTCATCTTCATCTTCATCATCATCATATTGAGCATCGGTCATGACATCTCCAAGCACTTGGTTTGGAGTCACCTTATCCAAACCCTCTCTTTGGATCATCTTCCTCAAGATAGCAAACTTCTTAGGTAAGTTCATCAAGAACTTATGTGAGAAGTCCTTGTCCTTGACATCTTCTCCTAGGCTCTTGAGATCATTGACAATAACTTGTAGCCTATAGAACATCTCCGGTATAGACTCATCATCCTTCATCTTGAAGCTTGCAAACTTATCTTTGAGCATATAGAGCTTGGCACTCTTTACCGTTGAAGTGCCCTCATATGTTTCCTCTAATCTTGTCCACACTTCACTTGCCATCTCAAGATCCTTGATTTGCTCAAAACCTTTGCATCAATCCCATTGTAGAGAGTGTTGAGAGCCATAGTGTTGCATTGGTTGTTGATGCGGTCATTATTGGTGAGGTTGTCGGGATCAATGATAGCATAATCATGATGTGTCACCTCCCAAACCTTCTCATTGATAGAGCCAAGATATTGCTTCATCTTTCTTTTCTAATGATCAAAAGATGAGACACCATCAAAGAATGGAGGCTTGCCCCCGACATGGTTGAACACAACTTGAGCCATCTTACACCGAGGTTGTTAAGCCTTACAAACGGTGACCACGGCTCCGATACCACTTGAAAGGTCTTGATGGCTAGAGGGGGGGTGAATAGCCTTTTAAACTTTCCTACAAAGACAAGCTAAACAAGTTTATCAATACAACAAATAGTGAGATGCGAGTTTTGCTTAGCCTACGGGGTGTTTGCAAGCCACCTATCTAATTCACAATACTAGTATATTTGCACTCAACCGCACAAGTTAAACCGAGAAGGAAACTACAACTAGCAAGCTACACAAAAGAGCTACTCTAGCAAAGTAACTAAGAAATTAATACAAGAGAGAGTTAGAAGGGTATCACCGAGGGGCGAAGTATTGAGCCAACCAAACAATATGATCAAGAGATGAATTCCACAATACACAACCACCGGGATCGATCAATCACAATAAGAATGATGACACAAAGATTTATCCCGAGGTTCACGTGCTTGCCGGCACGCTAGTCCCCGTTGTGTCCCTCTTCACCACGTGGTTCGGTGGCTAATCGGTCTCACACCGAGCCTCTCAAAAGGCACCACAAGAACCTACCAAATGACAAAAGGTTGCAATGACACGAGCAATTCACTAATGTTGCCTTTGGCGCTTCGCCGAGGTAGGCACAAACCCCTCACAATCACCGGAGGTGGCCAAGAACAATCACCAACTCTTGCCAACGCCTCCAAGCTGCTCCAAGCCGTCTAGGTGGCGGCAACCACCAAGAGAAACAAGAATCCCGCAGCAAATCAACCACCAAGTGCCAACTAGATGCAATCTCACAATGCAAATGCACTTGGATCACTCAATCTCACTTTGAATATGCAAAGAAGCAAGAGAGATGAGTGGGAGGGGAGTTGTTTAGCTCAAAGTGCTCACAAGTATGTCAAAAGTCCAAGAGAGAGAGCCTTGAGCCGGCCAACGAGTATTTATAGACATACCCCTTCGAATATAGCCGTTAGGAACTTGAAACAGCCGAATTCGCGCTGACCGGACGCGCTGGTTCAACTAACCGGACGCGCCGATCACACAACGGCTACTTTCGCGAACCACCGACCGGACGCACCGGTCGCAACGACCGGACACGCTGGTCACGACCGGACGCGCTGGTCCCGTATCGGACCGGACGCGCTGGTCAAGCCTGAGCAGCGCACAACGAAACAGCGACCGGACGCGCTGGAGAACTGACCGGATGCCACAGTGCCAGCGTCCGGTTGGAGTCCAGTAAGCTCCCTGATCGACCGGACGCGTCCGGTCGGTCGTGACCGGACGCGCTGCGCGTCCGATCAACAAACTGAAAAACGCGCAGACGCTGAACACTGACCGGACGCGTCCGGTCAAACAGTGACCGCGTCCGGTCCAGCGTCCGGTCACCACTGTGACCTCCGTTCGCTTTCCGTTCGATTTCCGACTTCCGGCGTAGTAGAAAATAGGCGTTTTAATTCCTTGAAAACGCCTGAATCCCGCCTCGCAAGCTCGGCGGGAGGGAGAGAGGACCCCAAACCCTCTCTACCGCTCAAACTTCAACGCCGTCGCAAATGTGCTAACATCACCAAGTGACCATCACCATGTGCATGTGTGTTAGCAATTTCACAATCATTTTTCAAGGCGTTATTAGTTCTATCCAAATGCATCTGACATGAAATGCACACCTAGAGGCACTTAGAAGTTCAATAGCCGCGTCATTCCCCTCTTTATAGTACGGCTATCTATCCTATAATGTAACCACACCCACTAGGTGTCTTGGTTACTAAAACACAACCCTTAAGCATATACCTTTGCCTTGATCACGTAGGGTTGCGTCCAAATCCAAGTGTGGCCATCATGATCACCATGTCCATCTTGCCACCAACCTTGGAATGTACTAATCCTCATATGCTACATACAACTTAGGCATAGGATTAGTACTTAGGCATTGTCACTAATTACCAACACCAAACATAGGACTTTCACGGTGGCGTCGCCGGGCGACTTCTGCCGGGGCGACAGCGTGCGCGCGCGCGAGCGGGAAGAAGGAAGGGGGAGGCTGGCTGGGCCGGGCTGAGGCGGAGGCGGACGCGGGCGCGCGCGGGAGTGGCGCGGGCCGTTTCGGCCAGCGGGCCGAAACCGAGGCGGCGGCCTGCTAAGTCGGTTTTGATTTTTTTCAAATTTCTCAATTCAAATCAAGTTCAAATGCAGTTTTTAAACCCCATTTTGAATAAGAAAAAGACCTTTTCTGGAATTGACCCAAAAATAAAAGTTGCTTAGAATTTAATTCTCTACAACTTTGATTAAGGGGCCAACTAAAAATTCTCAACAGATTTTGAATTGGAGAATAAAAGCTAAAATAGAGAGTATTTTTGAATATTTTAAATAATATTTTTGAAACAAGTTTTTGACAAAACTTTGAGTCATTTAGCTGCTCCAAAAATTTGAACTATAGTTCTAAGTGATATAAAATTTGTAGTTGCACAATTTTGATGAAAGGTGATTAGCACATTAATATATTACATCACAAATACCGTTTCCAAGCTTTTATTTCACTCAAATTATAATATTAACATGTATGATTATGATGATATGAAATGTCATGCTTATGACTGTCATGCAAATGCTTGCGTAACACCGGAGTGTTACATAAATACGAGGAACGCAGCTTTTGGAAGTGTCTAATTTGTACATGAGTATAGGGACTCATAGCTCGATCCATGCCGAGTTAGGGCGGCATGTGTGGTTCTTGAACCCACCTGATGATATTTTTAATATGTACAATCCTCCTAGCTCAATAAAGAGGGTGTTGTTGTTAAAAAGAAGCATTGTGTTTTTTGTTTTTATAAAGGACAGGGACTATTAATCCTCCTCAACATGCACTTTTTTTTAATAACGGAATTACATAATTCCGAACTTAGCTATTCATTGAGTGGATGTAGCTTGTTTTAAAAGTAACCAATAACACTTAGACTAAAACTACACCTCAAGGTGTTATGAAAATTCAAAACTATAATATAAATAGCGAAGGCTTAATTCTCAATCCTTAATCCTATCGTCCATTCAAACTTGTTGAACAATTCCAACATTACTTTCTCCATCTTCTGGCATGCATTCTTCAATATTCCTTTCTCTCCCTCTTTAGATAGCTCCGACCATATCGAGTTTGATCTAAGAAGTCCCCTTAAAAAGAAAAAGATGTTGAATGTTGCCACTGGAGTTACAAAAACAACAACCAATATTTCCATTCAAATGTCTTTTTGCTAAGTTATCCTTTGAAGTACCATAGGAAAACTTTAATTTTTAGCAGAATCTTTGCTCTCCAGAAAGCATTTTTCTTAGTCACGCTATATGTAGCCACTACATCCTTATAAAAGGAATTAACCGAAAAGCTTCCATTTTTAAGTAAACTACATATAAATATGTCTTCTTCTTCATTAAGAGAGATTGGCGCTACCATATGAACTAGTTTCAACCATGCTCTCAATTTTTCACCAACTAAAGCTCTCCTAAAGGAAACATTAAGTGGTGTTGTACCTAGTACTTGAGACACTGACATATTCTTTTTCCTAACAATACTGTATAGTGTAGGAAATTCATCTATTAAAGCTTTGTTACCTAACCATACATCCGCCAAAAATCTTGTTTGTTTTTCATTGTTAATTTTGAAGTTTCCACGTGAAAGAAACTTGTCTTTAACCTCCATGAGGCCTGACCAAAATTGCGAATCTCCTGGTTGTTTAGACACTTGTGACAATGTCTTTTTTCAAGTACTTTCTCTTGAGCACATTTTGCCACAAACCATCCTCATTTATAAAGCTTGAAAAGCCACTTGCTTATTAGCAAGCAACAATTCTGCACTTCAAGGTCTACAATCCCTAATCATCCCATATCCTTTGGTTTACTCAGAATACCTCATCTAGCTAGACTGTATCTCTTTATGTGCTCATCACATTGCCAAAAAAAACTTTTGATCGGCAATAATCCAATTTCTTGAGTATGCCCTTAGGGACTTTGAAAAAGGACATTAAAAACATTAATTGGAAGACTCAATAGAATAGAGTTAATTAAAACAAGCTTCCTCCTACTAACAATAATTTACTTTACAAACTACTCAACTTCTTTTGAAATTTCTCTTCAATTACTATCCAATCCTTGTATAAGATTCTACGATAGTGCATGGGTATTCCAAGATATTTAAAGGGTAGTGAACTCTCCTTGCATCCAAACAATTCCATAAAGTACATGCTCCCTTTTTTAGTCTTTTTGAAGCAAAATAACTCACTCTTGTGGAAATTGATTTTTAGGCATGATAGCTCCTCAAAGGTACTTAGTACTAGCTTCAAGTTCTTTGCCTCATCCAAATCATCTTCCATAAAAAAGGATGGTATCATATGCACACTGTAAAATAAACAGTCCATCATCCAATAAATTAGGTACTAGACCTCTAATCTATCCATCATCTTTTGCCCTGACAATTAAGGTTGTCAACATGTCTGCTACTAAATTGAAGAGAATGGGTGAGAGAGGATCCCCTTGCCGCAAAACTTGTCAGGTTTGGAAATAATTGCTCACATTTTTATTTATTTGGACCCCTACACTACCACCCTTTACAATCGTTTCAATCCACCTACATCATGTAGGTGAGAAACCCTTCAATCTTTACACCTGTTGTAGAAATGATCAATTCAATTTACTCATCAGCGCCCTTTGTAAACTCGAGCATACAAGATAAAGAGATCTACTCTTAACTAGGCGTAGTAGGGTACCCCATACCTGAATCAATATAAATCTATGTCCCATATGCTACCCTTCTAATAATTCCATGCACGTGTTACGCTAATCTGCATTGCCAAAGACGATACCTCCGACACTTGGCTTAATCAAACACTTAGCAAAAAGGTTAGTCCACTAGTTGTCTCAATTACCAAACCAAATATAGGGCTTTCACAGGGACGGGGCGCCACGCCACGCGGTCGATCTGTTTCTTTAAACACTTCCAATGTAAATAAGTATTTCATCCGTTTTTATTTACATATTGTATTACCTTTGAACTAAATCAAATCTTTGTAACTTCGACAATCGATTTCAAAAAAGAAATTATATAGGTTGATGACATAAGATTTATGTTTTAAAATTCACTATGAAAAATACTTTCATCATATATAGTTCGTATGCTGTAAAACTATAAGGATTTTTCTGAAATGAATAGTCAAAGATAGGAATATTCGACTCTGGACAAGCCTAAGACATTTAAAAAAAGAACGAAGGGAATGTGCGGTAGACACATGCTTTGAACACTTAATAGCAATGCGCATAACACACATATAAGGATATACCATATGCAATATATTGTTTGCTCAACCCATTTTGATCCCTACTGACATGGTCCACGACCGCAAATCACAAAAACAGTCGCCTATCACGTGCACGGAAACGGTCGAAGCGCGCTTGCTGACCTAGTATAATAAGCTGCACATTGGAAATTTGGGAGGCTCGAGGCCTTCTGCGCAGCAACTACCCCTTTCCATCCAACAATTCCCTTCCATCCAATCCAACAAGTAAAGCTTCCAACTCCAAAGCCTCCAAAGGATCATGGAAAGCGAGGATTTGGAGGATGGAGATTTGGAGGATGGAGACCCCTTTGCAGAAATCTCCGATGCTTGGTACTAGGGATGAAAACGGATCGGATACGGACGGATATCACTGATATCGTATTTGTTTTTGTATTTATGTCCGGATTCAGATTCAAATACGGATAGTATAAAAAATGACGGATAGGATACGATTGGATATCGACATCATAAATATGTGATTTAAATATTCAGATACGAATACGGTATCGGATGTTAAATATCCGGACTCGAATACGGATGGATTAAAACCCCTCTAAACGGATTCGGTCTCGAATACGGTCGGAAAATATCCGTACCGTTTTCATCCCTGCTTGGTACATGGAGGAATGAATCCGCCGGCCACATCCCGCCAGATCGGCAGTCCGCCGAAGACACCAGCCGTGCGCCAGGCAGCCCATGCGTCATTTCCAAGCGCAGTGACCTCGGTGCAGGAGGTGCTCGCCATGATCCAGAAGCTGGAGGCGCACATGGACCAGAACCCGCTATCGGCGCGGGAGCTCCCCGCCGCGCTGGTGTCGTCCGTCGACAGGTCCATCCAAATCACCCAGTCCCGTTTCCTCGACTTGCCGGCGTCCGGGGGCGGCAGCCCCCACAGCGACGGCGGCAACGCCGCCGCCCAGTCAAAGAGGAGGCAAGTCCATCGATATCGGACGATCTTGTTTGTTTCATCAGAGTAGTAACAAGGTTTTCATTATCGAAAATTAAAATTTATCGGACGTTATATCGAAAATATCGGACCAAATTTAAAAAAAATAATTTTTTTAAAAAAATTTGTAGAATTTGACTTGAAACTTCGTGCGTCAAAAAATTTGTAGAATTTGACTTGAAACTTTGTAAAATTTGTAGAATTTAACTAAGATATTAAACATCACTTGTTCACAAATCAAAACAAGAATAAATCATTATAAGTGTCGGACCGTCGCGTGGCTGATTTTAGATTGTTTGTGTAGAAATAGAAAAGAAGGGAAAAATTTAGCTGATATCAAATTTTAACGGACCCCGGAGATAGAAATAAAATTTCAAAAATATCTACGACTTTCGGCCGATTAAAAAAAACCCTTAGTAACAAACATGCGAGTAGCAGAGCATGACTTGGCAATTCGATCGATCTGTGTACCGCAGGAAGGGGACGCCGTGCGTGAAGAGGCAGCGGCGGGCTGCGTCGGTGCAGGACGCGGCGGCGCTGGACGACGGGCTCAGCTGGAGGAAGTACGGGCAGAAAGACATCCTGGGCGCCAACAAGTACCCCAGGTCAGCCCGCAGCCGCACACGTCACGGCGCGGGTATGCCGGAGATCCCGCACTCTGGGAGTGCTCTGTTGGATTTCAACATGCGAGAGATCAACGTCGCCCTCACCCCCACCCTATCGGTGGAGAATCCTCCGCGAGAGCCCACCCCGGACCCCGCTAGTGGTCAGCGCCGGTCTCACCGTGCCGCAGCGGAGTCGGACCGGGATCCGTACTCCACCGGGTACACCAGCTGCCCTTCCACCGCCGCCGATATGGTGAGCAGCTCGCCGGATCTGGAGGTCAACACCGGGCCCGGCCTCCCCCAGTCAACCCGCCCCAGTTTTGATCTGGGTTCCCCGCCGTACACACCTCCACCTCCTATTCCGTATTTTCCGTTTCCCCCGTCTCTCATTCCTTGTTCGCAGTGGGAAAAAGGGGGAATGTATAGGGCGTGGTTCAGTTGGGCAGGTTTACCGTGGTTTTAACAGGTATCATATCCCTCCCCCACGCCATCTTCCCCGGCCCTCTGTTTTTGAATCATCAAAATTTCAGGATATCATGTGAAATTGATGTATTAGAGCGCGCTACATTCAAAGCTGTGAAGTTATACATACACACATACGTACTTACATATACAAATATATATACACGTACGTACACACATGTCGGTGCACATAGAAGTCATGTTTATCAGTTGGCAGTGAGGATGAGGATTAATGCATACCCAATACTCCTAATACAGTGAGCATGGCCGGTTTTGTGCAATTAAGGAAGTACTAGTCATTTCGAATGATCCACGCTCAAGGGATCTACTCAAGCAATTAAATCAGGTATTATCTTATAGTACTATGATTGGTTGCCATTTCATGAATATCCAATTATTGTATATCTTGTTGATTGATTGAACAACATCATTTAATTCTTTTGAAGGAAATATTTTTTCTTAAACAATTGTCACACCCAAACATTGTGCAATACTATGGAACTATTATGGTAAGTTACACACACTCTCTCTCTCTCTCTCTCTCTCTCTCTCTCTCTCCCCGTTTCAAATTGTAAATTATTTTAGTTTTCTCCTGTAAGTTGAATTGTGACCAAGTTTATTTTGGTATATTAACATCTAAAATACCAAACAAATGCACTATCAAACTATATTTCATGGTGTATCTAATGAATCTTGTTTGGCATTGTAGATGTTTGTGTATTTTTCTATAAACTTGGTCAAAACAAGAGAAGCCTGACTTGGGACAAAGCTAAAAATAATTACGCTTCACTGACCTGAAGATTTAGTTTGCTGGTTCTACTCCACTGTTCAGTGTTTACCAGTAGTATTTGTGGAGTTGCATTACAAATTAGTTGGCCATGCTTAGCCTTTCTAACTGTGTATGTTTCCTTACAGACTGATTATGCGCTCTCAATTTATATGGAATATGTTCCTGAGGGTTCAATCCATGCGTTACTTGCCAAGTATGGCCCTTTTGAGGAATCTATGATTCGCAGTTATACTGCACAAATTCTCTCTGGCCTTGCCTTCTTGCATGAGAGGAGGCACATCCACAGGTTGCCGTTGTAGTATAAGTACATTGTGTCAAACTATTTTCTTATACATTCCATAAATATCTCAAATGCAATAATGTTTTCATGCTGGTTTTCATGGCAGAGATATTAAAGGAGCGAACATACTTGTGGGCCCTAACAATGAGGTCAAACTTGCTGACTTTGGATTGGCTAAGCATGTATGTAGTTTTTCCTTTCCGTCGTTCTCCTTCTGTCCTGTGTTTGTAATTTGGAATCTAATTTTAGCTAGTCTCTTGTAGTTGCTCTTAGTAACTTGGCGGTTCAACTATCGTAAGATTTAGCCTGTTTTTTTGGGAGTACGAGTCAACTGCTAATTCTCTTCTCTGAAATATTCCCCATTGTACAAACCAAATTCAGTCTTCCCTAAAAGAGTATTAGTTTGTCTCTAAGCATAGTTGAAGTTAATATCGCTCTCTTGTAGTAGGATTAATGCAATTTTCTTATAAAGAGGTATTAAAGAACTTGCAAATTTCAATTTCTAACGAAACTGAGAAAAAATGAAAGAAAACTTTATGGATTGGTATTCATAGCCTGTGGCTCTGCTCTGCTGTGCTGCGCAGCTTGAATGAAGATCCTTAAAATTGAAAAGTTACATGGTCTTTGTGTTATGGCGAACTTGTGTGTAAACTGTAAAGTATCTGGATCCTTTTGGTGGTCATCATCACAAGGAGCAGAAAGAGATTATAGGGTGTAGTTGTTTCCTTTTCCAAACGCCTTCATTTAATTACTTATATGTTGAAGCAGATACAGACTTTGACTGCAGTGCACACTTCCTGCAGAGGAACTCCTTGCTGGATGGCTCCTGAGGTCAGCTCTTTGGAACTCTAAACTTCATGCCCTCTTTGTTTATAATGTACTGTATGTTTGTGAGTAAGCTTCTATCATCATTGGAAACCTGCAGGTTATATTGAGTAGTCCCAGTGATAATAAAGGATATAATGTATCTGCTGACATTTGGAGTTTGGGATGTACTGCTATTGAAATGGCAACAGGAAAGCCTCCTTTGCATGGATACGAGCCGGTATGCTTTCGCTTAAACACTTCATTATACCTATGAATGGTGCTGAGTCTTATCTAATCTTATATCTTGCAGGCAGCAGCAATGTTCAAGATTGCCTACGATAGTACATATACGCCTGAAATCCCAGACAACTTATCGGATGAAGGGAAAAATTTCTTACAGCTGTGCTTGCAACGTGATCCAAGATGTCGCCCCTCTGCAGCTGAATTGGTGGATCACCCTTTCATTCGGAACCAGGGATGAGCTTACTCGAGTCAAATGTGTGGCGACCCCTCTCATTCAATAATTTTTCTTTAGGAAATGCTTCAAAGTATGTATGCTCGAAAATCCTAAACTTGGGTTCATTACTCTAGTATTTGGTGCCTCTACTTTCCTCTTCGGGCCCTGGCACAATCCCCTACTATTCGGGGCGGTCTCCTATATCCTCTTTACAGGATGAATGAATGAATGAATTAATGGTGCTGGCTGTTCAGTCAATCGATTAAACTGAACTTCATATAAAAATCCACGGAAAAGAGAAATCCAACATCAGAAAACATGGCTATCATGCTGAGGCGAATCATCTGAATTATTATGGGATTTGGTTTAGACGTTTGTCATATGTGGACAAATTCCTACCTAACTGGCGTATTTGTTTATTTTTCTTTCTGTTTTCCTTTAAAAAAAAGAGGAAAAACGTGAGCTCTGCAATTAAGAATGTTAAGAATGAACGAAAACAATAAGACAACACAACATGATCCGTATGGTGAAGGGGTGAGAAAGACAGAGAGGGGCAGAAGAGCAAAAACCTGGTTCCTTCTACTCTTTTTTTTTTGAACCGAGGAGTTTTTCTCCCCATTCCCGTGCACTGTGCACGGAAATACTGCGGGCGCCGGGGATCGAACCCAGGCTGGCTGAGCTTTCGTTGAAAGCTTCTAACCACCTGAGCCGCTGCTCGGCCAGCGACGAGGTGGAAGACCACAGAGGAATCGCGAAGGATCCAGGGGCATCATTGTGATTTCTGTGTTTTCTAGGGTCCTTTGTGTAGTTTGGCAGGAACAGTCGTATCCGTATCCTTTACGTATGTGTTTGTATTTGTACATCGGTTTGTACGTTTTCCTTATCTAGAAATACAGATACATATTATAAAAAAAAACTGAGCCGCCGCTTCTACCTAACCTAGCCCTTCTTCGTTACATAGAAATTTGGAATTATTTTGTCCTGAATGTCGTCCTGTCGGTATTTCATTTGTCTTAGCTCCGGAAACCTGGTCCTTTCTATGTTTCCCTTCTTCACTACAATCTGGAATCATTTCTCCGTGGAGAATATTTGTCGAAAACTCGAAATACAGGGCAGCACCGCATTTGGCTCAGCACAGAAAAGAAAATTTGCAATTTGGTATGAGTCATGGACTCATGGGTACATGACGAACCGTTCCAATACATTCCTGGGCCAACAATGGTTACAACCCGTGGAGAATTGCGAGGGCCTGGGGGCCCATTAGCGATTGGTACTAGGACAAGGAGCCCATGCTGCTTCCGGATCCAACTAGAAATAAAGCGCGGCTTTGCCGCGCCTGCCCTCGTTGTGTTGCCTAGATTTGAACCAGTGTTAGATAACAGGACAAAGAAATATGTCATGAAGGGTATGCTTTTTAAGGGCACAGTTTTGGAACTCATGTAAGAAAAAATGCATCTTTTGCTAACTTTTATATACTTTTAGAACCTATATCTGTGAAGTTGCTTTGGTGACAATTGTATTTTCAGTTTAACACATGTCATTAGATTTAGCTAATCAGCAATTAAGGATGTTTGTTAAAAAACTTGAGCAGCGTAGGGAAAAACTATAAATAAATGGGCACCAAAAATTTGGAGAAGGCATTTTAATATGTAGGGTTTCATTTTAGAAGATTTCTAGTGATAGAATTACGGGATTCAAAATTAAAACGGAAAAGATATAAATTTGGTAAATTTATCAAAAAAATGCGAATGGAAAGTAACATGAAAATTATTTGTACAATTTTAGCTAATGAAAAATTAGTGGCAAGTATCTAGGTATGATCTAGGATGACTCTAGTTTATTTTAGAATTTTCTGGGAATTTTTCCATTATTAATAAGCTTACCTTTTATATTCCTTTGTACAATCCCCGTGTACGCGTAGCATTTTTTACTGCGGCTGATGTGTGGGCCTGGTCAGCGATCCAGGCTGACTGAACTGTGCTCATGGACCAAAGCACCGATCTGTAGACTCGCCTCCTTCCTCTCATTGTTTCACGTGGTCTGTGTCCACAGAAAAGGGGAAGAGGGAGGAGAGCCTATGACGAGCGGGGTCCATGGGCGAAGTGGCCGATTGCTATTGGTTGCTGTGACATGGTTTTTTTTTTTGACAAGGAACATTGTATTATCAGCAGCATGAAGCTGCTAGTATTGTTACATCGTTTAAGCCTACATGATTGAGGCTTTGCAGCACAATACAACGGGGTGTGTGACTCTGAGTAGTGCAAATGAAATTGAAGTCCTGCTGAGCCGATAGAAGAGTTGTAGCCTGTCTTGCTAAATTATCAGCTGTCTTTTTTTTTTGAAAGATCCGGTTACCGGCTTTGATTAATAATAAGAAAGAGTTAGCATACAACATATGAATACATGCGCGAGAGGCACACCCTACCACAGCCTAGGCTGCGGAGGTTCAAAGATTCAGAGACTAATTACTCGCTACTGGTTTGGGCGACCATTAGGGGCTGTGTTGTCCCCCCTGCTAAGGACCAATTGCACTGCTTCAGGTTTTCAAAACTGTCGCTGAATTTTGGTCCTAAGAACTCCATGGCAAGCCAGCCCTCCTCTTCCCCAGTACACACCTCACAAAGGACAGACAATCCTAACTGCACCGGTTTGAGACCGGCCCACGCTGTCACTAAGGTAGGCAACATTGAACAACTGATGCTACAAACTTTCTGGCTGCAAAAGCTCAACCTCCATCTCCGCTGCATTAGACTCCTCAACCATCGCCGCTAAGGCCTTCGCCAGCTTCTTGTTGCCCAAGCGTGTTGCTGCCCTGATGGCCATGACAGCCTGTTCTAGGAGATCACCACCATACATGTCAATGTATTTGGTCACTGCTGCATCTGGCGCCGAGTGCTGAGGGTTGACGAACCCCAGTTCACGCATGAGCTTGCGCTGTGCGCGCTCAGCCACCGGCACCAGAGATGGTTTGGCAGCGAGGCGCACGCTCGAGCGCGTCGCTACCAATGTCTTCCTCGGCTTGCGTGAGCGATGGAGGGTTGGACGGGGTGGAGGTGACTTTGGTGTCGGCAGCAAAGGGGGCGGGAGCTCCTTGAACAACCTGCTGCAAAAATCAGCAGCAGTCTGTCCACCCGCCTCCTGTTCACCAACCACATCGTTGAAGTCCTGTCACAGAGCCGGGTCCTGGGGGGCATGGACTCCCGGCCCTCGCGCGCCCTCATCATCGCAGCCACGAAGGCCATGGGATAGGGGGACAGGAGCGCAGGTGTTGCCCTCATTGCTGGAGGCCTCCACCGAGTTGCCAGGCTCGTGCATCAGTGACGTGGGAGCCTCCTCGCTGTAGTTTGGCTGTCTAGCAGCCCTCGTACAGGGAACGAGAGACTCGTGGACCATTGGATCATCCTCCCTGTACATGAAGTCCTCATGTGCCTTGCATATGTCAAGTAACGGGTCATGACTCACCGGAGGCTGCTGCTGTTGTGTAGTTCTGGCATTCCTTTGGCCGTCTGGGGAGCGAGACCGGCGGCGTTCCCAGTCGTCGGAGGTGTGGTAGAGGTAGTCCCTGCTGCGCGCCGACCTGGACGGTGAGCGGCTCTAGGAACGTCCGCGGTCCATCGGCTCCATGTAAGCTACTCCTCCCTGATGGTAGGTTGGCGCGCATTCTGGGGGCAGCTGAAAAACTGCGACGAATGCCCCTGGCCTGAGACTCATGACATGTATGTCATTGCGCGGAACCTGGAGCTGGACGCTCAGGGTGTTGGCCACGTCAAAGGTGCTGGGATGGTAGCCAGTGTGAAGCCTCGGGCGATTGGCCTCTGTTGTCACGGTGGTTGCACTGCTGCACATCGAATGGTTCAGGGCATGTCCCGGGAAGTGTTCCATCACCGGGTTTGCTGGCGTGGCTTGGGTGGGAGTTTTGGCGATGGGCTGGTGGTGGAGCGGGGGGAAGGCAATGCGGCTATGGATGCTCTGTGGTGGGAACTGCAGGCGGGCTCGGAGCTCACTAGAGATAGGGCGGTGGCGGCGGGATGGGCAGGAGCAGGAGATGTGGCCGACTTCGTTGCAGCTCAGGCACCGGAGTGGGTCTCTGCATTGGGCCACACGGTGGTCGGAGGTGAGGCACCGGAAACAGCGTCCCACGAGCCTTTTTATAAAGGCCTCCCAAGCCGCGCTTGCTCCGGCACTCGTCTTGCTCAACGTGGCTGCGTCCTTCTGCTTGATCTCGGCCATGGCTGCAGGTTTCCTCCACCAGCGCTTCCTCCTCGCTCCTTGCCACTCTGGAGAAAGGGCAGCAGACTGCATCCCATTAGCGCCGGATGGCTCTCCTAGCTCCGAGCACCGGTCAGCAGCGGAGTTCAGATTCAACCGCTTCCACACTTGCTTGTGCTGACGACTAGGAGGCGTGGGCACTCGGTCAGGGATGACCAGCACCGACTTTAGCTTGGCCGGTGCAGCAGGTTGAGGCTCCATGGCTTTGGGTGCAGCCTTGCTTCCCTCCTCAGCAGTGGCGTGGTGGTCGGCGTCGTCAGAAACGTCGGGCTCGGCCACCGGAGTCGCGGAGCTCGAGGTGGCCACCGATCCAGGAGCATGAGCCATTGATGCCTGCACAAGCTGCAGATCAGGCGTCTCCGCGTCATCTCCACCATCAAAGGCCGCCGCAGGGTCGACATCGATTTCTTCCAGATCATCCGCATCTCCATAGTCGAGCAGCTCCTCCTCCATGGCGTTGTCGGCCGGGAAGGGGGAGGTAGTGGGCCCCAGCTCATGCGGGCGAGTTGGGAGAGGGGGCAAGGACAGGGGCTTGGTGGTGGTGGACGCCGGCGAAGAAGGGGATGCCGGCGAGGTCGGGTGGAAGGGCTCTCGCTCGTCGGGTCGCGTGGGCTCCGTACGTGGTGTTCGGCTCTCAAGGTCCCCATGGATCGATAGATCCGGCGATGGGGAGTTTGGATCTGTGGCTGGAGGGAGGTGGCGTGGAGTAGGATGGCTGATGGGCTCGGTGGTGGTGGTGGTGGCGCCGTCGCCGTCGCCTGGGAGATGGGGCGGGTCGGGAGCCATCCGCTCACCTACTGACTAAAATCGTTAAATTATCAGCTGTCATGTTGAGTCTTCTGTCGATCTTGAAGATGTGTGGGTCTTTGTCTGCTGTGGTGTTGATGTATGTCTGAGTGAAGAATTTGATCCTCCCATCTGGTGGGTGAGCAATGTCTTGGCACCGGAGGTGGTGAACCAGTTGCTCACAATCTGATAGGAAGTTGACACCTGTGAAGTTAAGAGCAGTACAGACAGTGGCAGCAAGCGCCAGCGCTGCTGCTTCGGCCATGAGAGCCGAAGTGCAGCTGTGAAGCCTGGCCTTAATGTATATGGATTGGGGTACCTGCTCCTGGAAGTGCAAGATGAAGATGCCGAGTCCCGCTTGAATGGTTCCTGTATAAGTGTTGTCCGGCTCTGCAGCTGCATCGATGTAGCTCTGGGTGCCTTGGAGGCAGGCTGGTGTTTGTACAGTATAATTGTTCACCAATTGGGTATGGTAGGATGTACCTATATTTGCTGTCGGTTGCAGCGGCTGTTGTCAAGGTGAACGTTGTGGCATTGTTCCTGTTGCTGTGGGTGAAGTCGCCATCAGGTGTGTGTTGATGTGTGCCTGGGCCGCATGGTGTACCTGTGAAGGTGTCCACTGCTTTCTATTGAAATGAGAATCATTTCTGGCCTTCCAGATGTACCATAAAGTGAATAAGATTCTTATGAGAGTGTCGTCAGTAGTATGCTGGGGAATAAGCTGGAGTAGGCTCTGCTGTGTACCATCATGTTCAGGTGGTATGTTTTGTGTTAAGATAGGAGGGTTAAAGGAGCGCCATACCTGGGTTGGAAGCTGGCAGTGGAGAAAGAGATGTGAGTCTGTTTCTAGCTGACCGCAGGTGCTGCAGTGTCTTGGGATTTGTGAGTATCTTCCTGCTCTCTCTGCTGTTGCAATTGCATTTCTAATGAGTCTCCATGTGAAGGTTTTGATGAGAGGAGGGAGGTTTTTGATTTTCCAGGCTCTCTTCAGTATTTGACTTGCATGGGCATTGATGCTTCTTGACCCTTGTTGTGGTAGCTGCACTCTGTTGGCAGAGGAGAGGACCTTGTAAATTTCCTTTGTGGAGCACGTACCTGTTCTTGATGGCCTCCATCTGAGAATGTCCGGCTAGTCACTTGGGATTGTTTGTGTAGCTATTATTGCCTGGGTAGCTGTATCATCAAAGATGTTAGATACAAGAGGAGTGTTCCATTCATGTGTATGAGGTACCCATAGATTAGAGGCTTTGGCTGGAAGTGGTGTGACAGTTACAGGCATCCTGAGATGGTCATGTATAGAGTCCCAAATTGGACACCATGGTGTGGACCAAATGGAGGAGTTACCTGCATGCAGCTGATAATGCACATTAGAGTGAAGGTGATGTTGGACCTGCAAAATAGAAGACCAGAAGACTGATTTGGTTCCATTTTTACTAGCTTTCCAGTAAGTAGTGTTAGGGTAATATTTGGCTTTGATTACAGCAGACAGGAATTTGTTTTTGTCAGTAGCTATATTGTGGGCTGCATGGACAAGGAGGCTTTTGTTAACAGTTTCCAAGTCCCTGATGCCTAGCCCACCATTGTGTTGCTGTGACGTGGTTGGGAGCTGGTCATTGGGTGCTTTCGGTGCTGCGTCATCGCTTCCTATCCATGTGCTCCGACTTTAGAGAGAGAAAAAGAGAGAACAGAGAGCGGGAGAAAGAGAGTGGGAGACGGCAAGGAGAAAGCAAGCAGGGCAAGGCGGAAGTGCATGGCACTGGCGTAGCAAGGCAAGGCGGTGAGGTGGTGCAGGGCGACGGCAGCGGCGGAGCCCGGTGCCATCTGCGCCGCGTGGGGAGGTGGTCGCTTGCGCGGCCTTCGTTGCGCCGACCGCGACAGCCGTGGCCGCGCAGGTGCCCGCCGTCGCCAGCCCTACGGCACGCGCTGGGGTGGCGTCGGGGAGGGGAGGAGCGATGGCGGCGGCGTTGGGAGGCGGAGGCGGCGCCAGCTGTGGGACGGCGCGGAGGGTCGGAGGCGGCGGAGATCGAGCGGAGAGGGCGTTGTGTGTGCGAACTGCTGCGTGCCCGAGCGCTGGCTTGACACCGCGCAGACGCGCGGGCCTAAGGCGCCACCGCTGCTGGGCTGAGAACGTGGCCGCCTGCAGGAGGAGAAGGTTCGGGCGGCCGACCGAGTTCACGAGGAAGGAAGCAGAGAGGAGCGGGGAGATCGAGCGAGGCAGGGGGACACGTGGCAAGATAAGAAGGCCGATCCCATGGTGCGGATTTCAGACTAGTAAGATAAGATGCTTCGAGATTCAGGGGGTGCCTGGAAATTTGAGTATTCCACACTTGCATATGCCCCCTTTGAAGCGCAAGATCTTTTTGTTCTGTTGCTGTGTTTTTTCCGTGAAAAATGAGTCTATGTGAAACGCAGGTTTTTTTTTGTTTTTCCCAGTGAAAAATAAATCGATTCTTGCGAAAGTTCTATATGTAACACCCTGGTGTTACGCAAGCATTAGCATTGCAAATCATGAGCATACCATGTCATTGCATTTATAATCATATATAGTTAGAGTGTACCTTTAGTAAAATCAAAGTTTGAAAACTAGTATTTCATAACATGTTGTGATAATTCCACACTAAATGTGCTAGTTATATTAAGCAAACTTGTGCAACTATAAATTTTAGATCACTTAGAATTATTGGTGAAATTTTTGGAGCAGCTGAATTACCCAAAGTTTTGTCAAAAACTTGTTTTAAAAATGTTATTTGAAAATAGTCAAAACCCTCCCTAATTAGCTTTTATTCTCCAATTCAAAATCTGTAAGAATTTTGAGATTGGCTCCTTAATAAAAGTTGTAGGAAATCAAATTCTAAACAACTTTCATTTTTGGGCCATTTTCAGAAAAGGTCATTTGCTTGCCCAAATTTGAATTTGAAAACTGCAAATAGAATTTTATTTGAATTTCTCTGGAAAATAAAAAGGAAAAACAAATTTCAGCGCTAGCAGGGCGCTGCCACCCTTTCGGCCCGTCGGCCGAAGCGGCCCACGCCTCCCCGCGCGCGCGCCCGCGCAGCGCAGCGGCCCGGCCCGCGTCCGCGCGGCCGCCTCCTTCTCCCGCCCGCTCGCGCGCCTCGCTGGACGCCGCGGCCGACACGCGGTCGCCGCGTGTCGGCCATGCGCCTTCGGAGCCGCTGCGCGTCGCCTTCGCCCTGCCGTCCCGCTAGCTCAGGCGCGATCAAATCGCCTGGCTGACCCCCTCCTCACCCCCTCACTCGCACTCCCGCTCCCCATCCGCTCCCCCTCTCCAAGAACCGAGCGGGCGAGCGGCTCACCGCCGAGAGCTCCACCTCCGCTCCCTCGTTCCGGCGGCGACAGTCCACCACCACCAAATTACGCTTTCACAGAGCTCCGCCGCCCCCTTGCCTCCTCCGAACAAGCCTCGTTGTCCTCTTGCTCACTCTGATAGGGCATCGATTTGCCTTCCCCGCCGCGCCACCGTGACGGAGCCGCCGCGCTCGCGCTCCGGTCGCCGGCACCTCCACCCACCCCCTTTGTCTCTCAACCTCGCTCGCGTGTTCACCGTTTTCCCGTGGCCGTACTGCGCGCTTTGCCTCGCTCGCTCGGGCACGGAAGCGGCCGCTGGCCGGCGGCGGCCACCGCACCGCCGCGGTGTCGAGCACCGGCTCGGCCGTGTGCTGTTCCCGCTCGCCCTCGGGTGACGCGGGTGACTGGGCCGGCCTGCTCCAACAGGAGCCGGCCCGTTTTCTTTCTCCCGCGCGCGCGTGTCCTTGGGCTGAGCCGGACCGGGCCGTTTGCCCCGTACTGTGTCGGCCCGTTTTCAAAAAGAGGATTCCAGTTTTCTTTCCTTTTATTAATTGGAAATAAAAATGCTTTAGTAATTGTTTGGGTGATTAAATGTGCTCCAAAAATTGTGAAATAAAATTTTTATGAGCTCCTTACAACTAGATCTACCATTTAAAAATATTGCATTTAATTGTTGCACTATTTTTCTGTAAGGTTTTTATTTAACTTTGAAAATTGCTATTTTCTTGTTAAATGTATAGTAAATTGTAGAAAATTCAGAAAAATATGATTCCAAGTTTGTTAGTCTTGTTATGTCATGTGCTTGTTAGGAAAAATATGTATCTTGCATGTTTAGTAGAAAAATGCTGAGGTGTAGTTTAAGTGCTTTTTATTGCTAATAATTGCTATTTTTGTTAAATAGAAAAATATGAATAAAACATGCAAGTAATAATTTTTGTACAGTGATTATTTACTGAGTAGAATCCAGGAAAAATGAGAAATCTGTTGTTTGATACTTTTCATAGTCGAAAGTATTTTATACTCCTTTTTAGGCCCTAGATTTGCTATTTTTGTGTAGATAGTTCTAGTGCTCAAATTGCAATAAAACTTTTGTGATATGCTAGAATACCTGTTAGTAATCCACAATAATTTTATTAGATTTTTCCAAGATACCAAAATAAGTGTTCATGTTCAAGCATAGTGCTAACTAGGGTTTAAATTCAACCTTTGATGCAAGATTAGTTGGTAAACTTTGCTTTGGTGTATCTTTGAAGCATCTTAAGTGTCAAGGTGCCTTTGCATGATAGACAATAGTAGTGATAGTTTATGAGTACATGTTCTTGGATGATGTAGACTACCTTGTAGAAGAGTCGTAAGTTCCACGTAATCCAAATAAAATAACATGCTCATCTACATCTCATTCATCATCATCATCTCAGGTCATCCCTGCAATGCACCTATGCATGAGCACTTATGTATCTGCATCATACAGGATCGCAGGAAGTAACCCCGGTAGCAGTTCCCGAGGACCCGGAAGAGCCGTCCGAGGTACAAGAGCAGGAGGCGACCGAAGCCGAAGAGGAGGCCGGTGAAGATCTTCTAGAGTACCCCGACCACCGTCCGAGCTCTTTTGAGAGAGGCAAGCCCCGGAGCATTTCTCTCCCGGTTTGCAAATAATTTATTATTGGTTTTACTTAATTGATGCATTACGTTTAGGAGTTGTTTGCAACCGTTGCTGCATTATACCTTGTTTCACCTTGCTCTACCCGATCCTTGTTACCTTGGTGTCCGCGGTCAATAATTGCTTAGTTTGCTTAGACCGGTACAAGTCGGGTGATTGCCTGTCATCCACGAGCTATAGGAGATTACCTGGATCTGTGTGAAAGATATGTCATATGGGAATAACTAAGTGTCGAAATAAAATTGAGATCGGACGGAGACTTGCAGGGTTTCGAACTGTAGTGTTCTCCGCCTGAGTCGATTAAGGACCGACCGTTGTTGGGCCTCGAGTCATGTTGAACGCATGCCTCACATTTAGCTGGCCGAATAAAGTACCTTTCGACCGCGAAGCTGGGAGATTATTCGGGCCGAGTAGATTGCCCGCAACGCACTGTACCGGAGCAGTAGTGGCAGGAAACGAGGGCGCGATGATAAGGCCAAAGAGCAGTCGGGCGGCCCCCGGGTACATGTGGTTCTTGGCAAGCTCGCGACTTTATCTGAATAGTTGACTCGGTGACCAATACCTCACTTTAGCGGGTGAGTGAGGTTTGTGTGAGGAATAACTTACCAGCTGGTTAATAATCGATTCGAATCGCCATCGTTCACTGGATAGTGAACACTTGACTTGAGCTACTTCATCGTAGTAACATTGATGAAACACTTGGATAGTTATGTGGAATATGACATGGTAACTATTGTTAATGATCATCGGTAATCCTTACTTGCTTAATTACATGTTACTCTAGCACAGGTGCAAACATAGTTGACAGGGTAATAAAGATTAACTTATTGCATGCTTTTGGAAAAGAATTGTTAAGATTAAATATGCTTTTTTTGCAAATGAGTCAGCTACCCCACCAGAAAGCCTGTCATGATCCTTGGTGTCATTTTATTTTTGGTTCTGTCGGGTAAGTCTAGCTGAGTACCTTCTCGTACTCAGGGCTTTGTTCCCACTTGTTGTAGATGGGCAGATGTATTACGGCTACTGTATCAACTGCCTCTATCCTGCGATGGGCGAAGCTTAGGACCACGGGCAATGGTCATTTACTACTTCTCGTCTGATGCTTTTGCTAGAGATGATCATAAGTTGGCACTTTATTTCAAACACTGTGTGTGTGCGTGATTTGAACTACTGCTTCCACTACTTTTATTCGAACCTGGTTTGTAATAACTATGTTTAAACTCCGATGTATTTTGTGCCACAAACTTTTATGTAACTTATGATGGTGACCGCTAAACTTATTACGATCTTGGCTGGTATGTGAGTTGGTTTGAAATCCGTCGTGATTTCACGGACTACCGGGTTATACGGACTTAAGTTTGCTAAAAAAGTGTGATTTCCAAACTAAAAGTGTGCCAGTGGTCATATCCTGTATGCCTAGTTAAGGACTCTAGGTGGCTATTTAAGTACTAACTTGGGGTTCTTGCACCATATTTCTCTTTTCGTTGCTCATACGGCGTGCTATTGTATGAGTGCCACTTAATTGAGTGGTAATGTATGGATCAGTTACCTCTACGCTTCGGTAAGTGTGAGCTGTGAGAGCATGATCGGATACACCGCCGATCTAGGGAGAGTGCTTATATGATACTAGAGTAATTACATATTCTACACATGTTTTTATGAAAGTATCGCATGTGTGGTTGTTCCGTCCGTTGAGGCGATGCCGTCAATAGGACGATGTGATTGGGTAGTTACTACCGTTGTACACGCATCTGGGGATTCGTGTAGAGCGTGTAGGTAAATTTACTGCTATCATGCATTCATAGGATTTGGGCTGAAATGAATTTTCTGCAGGTACATAACAACGTTTCTCGTGTAGAACGTATTAGTTATGCTTATGAGAGATCGTTTGTATGCCGTCGAATTCATCGTTAGATGTTCTTATTTTCTAAGTTTGTGAGAACGTAAGATACATGCATACATCATATTGCTTGTGCATTCCATTCATGTCATGCATTCCTCCCCTTATAAAATGATTATCCCATTTTGATAAAAATGATACCGACTTAAAATATGTTCTCACTGGGTAATTAAAACTTTTGCTACAGATGGCCCGCACGAAGCAGACTGCCCGTAAGTCCACTGGCGGAAGAGCACCCCGTCACCAGATGGCCCCGCGGGAGCGCCGCAGCACGGACACTTTTCTAAGCGAGTTTGGCATGCCCACCTTGCTTTGGAGAGTGCTCCATGACGTGGGGTACCCGGAGGGTCAGGAGCCGGTGTACTCTTGGAGTGAGAGCCAGCTAGCTGAGGATGGACTTGCAGTAGTGGAAATCACTGTTTCTGCTCTTGGTGATGCACCAGAATGGGATGGTTGGCATTTGGAGTTTGAGGGACGCACTCCAGTTGAGGGTGCAGAGGGCGTAGCTTTTCGTGTCATCCGAGACATAATGAGCAGGTTTCCCAACGAGTTGGCAGCAGCCTTGGCCGGTACTTTTCCGAGAGATGATCCTCGCGATGCCATTTGGGTGCAACCGCAAGGAAGTGCCTTGGTTAGAGGCCCAAGTGAAGGACGGGCTAGCGACAACCACGCTATGAGTGCAATGTATGCAGCCATCAGAGCATACCAGGGTCTTGAGAGTACCTATTGGACTTTGACTGGTCTGCGTGGTGATGACCGGCTTGAAGCAAGAAAACAGAAGAAGAAGCAAGCACGTGCTATAGCTAGCTTGCAGGAGCAGTTGGCCGACATGAGCTTGCAGCGAGACCGGGCTCTCGAGAGAGGTGATAGTGCTATGCAGCGGGTGCAAACGTTGACTCAGGCCAACGGTAATGCAGACCGCATGCTGGGACAGCTAGTGCAAGAAAGGAATGAAGCCTGGAACGAGAGGGACCTCCTGAGGTAGAGGGTCGAGGAGCTAGAAGAGTATAATGCCAACTTGCATGAAGAGTTTCATGCCCTCTACAATGGGGTAGGCCCATATGCTCCTCCGGACGCCGCCAATATGGACGTCGACGACGACGAGGACGAGCCTGTAGCCGCACCTTCTGACGACGACGATGCCGCTACTGATGGTAGCGATGGTGACGCCTCCGACCTCGATGACGGCCCCGAGGAGTAGGCTAGTTGCCTTGCGTTAGTGATAGGCTCTGTCGCGATGACCTTCTTTTGGTTTTATGTATCTTGTTGTATCATGTTCGATCTTGAGACTGGCGATCTTTTGGAACTTGGTTGTGTATGCGATGCCCGAACGCATAAAAGTCCAGTGTATGTATGCTGGCAACGTGGTTGTATTGGACGCGATGTTGCATTCGAAGTAATTTGATTAGTGATGTTGTTTTAATTGGAATGCGATTATTGTGCCTCTGTTTTATTGTATGACTTGTTCTCTCCAATGAATTCAGTATGGCATGATTGTTCATTCAATTACAATTACTACAACTTCGCTTAATTATTACTTGTTGCTGGAATATGCAGATGGCAAACACTCGCCGTGCCACGTATGAGGCCGCCGAAACCGGTGGTAACGGTGCAGGGGCTGGTGGGAGTGGTGCAAACAACGTCAACCACCATGAGCCACATTTGCCACCTCCTCCACCGCTCACTGCAGAGGTATTCTTCGCGCAGTTTCTTGGAAGCCAGCGCAATGCCGAACAATCGCAGAAGAACATGGAAGATTTTCTGCGCACCATTGCCGAAAATGTTCAGAGGGGTAATAATCAAGGTGGTGGCAATGGGGTGAATCAGTACAGCAACTTCAAGGACTTCATGGATACTAGGCCACCTATTTTCAAGGAAGCAACAGAGCCACTTGACGCGGAAGAATGGATCAACACCATGGAAGATAAGTTCCGCGTGTTGAGGCTGACCGAAGTTCTGAAGACAGAATATGCTGCACATCAGTTACAGGGGCCCATAGGGATGTGGTGGAAGCATCACCGCACCACCTTTCCCCCAAATGCACAGATCTCATGGAGAGAGTTCACTGAAGCTTTTCGTGAGGTCTACATTCCACCAGGGCTGGTCGAGATGAAGTTAGGAGAGTTCTTGGCTTTAAATCAGGGTACCAAAACTGTGACGCAGTATTTGCATGCCTTCGACAACTTGTGTCGTTATGCTCCCGACATGGTCGACACAGATGACAAGAGAATTGCTAGTTTCAAGAGAGGGTTAAGCCCGAAGATGATGAAGCATGTGGGTACCAATACCCGCACCAGATTCAATGACTTTGTCAGTGATTGTCTGAAACAAGAAAAGAACAACAACGCCTACACTGCATCCAAGAATCGCAAGAGGGTCTTTGAGTCCGGACCGTCACAGCCCAGAGTTCTCTCTGCGAATCGTTCTTCCTATCGTCCGTCCGCACCAAGTGCAAGGTTTAGGCCGCCACAGCATAAGACCCAGAACTACAAGGGACCACAGAAGCCGTACAAGATGGCCGTCCCGCCAGCAAAGATCACCGCAGCTGTGGAACAGAGCAATTCCAAGGGAGCTATAGGATCTGCTGGTACAGTGAAGGGGCCCTGCTACAATTGTGGTCAGCCAGGCCACTTTTCAAAGTTATGCCCTTATCCGCCTAGAAAGAAGCAACAGACTTACACTGCTCGTGTACACCACACCACCGTGGATGAGATTCCTGAGGGAGAGCCTGTAACTGCCGGTAAGTTTCTTGTTAACCATCACCCTGCAGTTGTTCTATTTGATTCTAGATTCTCGCATTCTTTTATGAGTCAAGCATTTGCACGGAAACATGAACAACTATGCACAGAATTGAATTATGGTTATCGTATAAGTTCAGCGGGGGCTGATGTTTTAACCAATCAGATGGTTAGAGGGGCAACCCTTGAGTTAGGTAGTCGAAAGTTTCGGGTAAACCTGATAGTTATGCTTGGACTAGTTTTGGATGTAATAATAGGAATGAACTGGATGAAGAACTGGGGAGCAGTCATAGATACAGGCAGTCGAATGCTTACCCTTAAGGATCCCTAGGTAGAGGGTACTTTTCAGGTGCCATTACCCAGGCGAACGGACCTTGTAAGTATAACCTGTGCCATGGAAGTCATTCCCATTCACCAGATCCCGGTAGTGTGTGAGTTCCCGGATGTGTTTCCAGATGAGTTACCTGGTCTTCCTCCAGATAGAGATGTTGAGTTTGGAATTGAGTTGATCCCCGGGACCGCTCCTATTTCAAGGAGACCCTATCGGATGCCTCCGGATGAGTTAGCTGAGCTGAAGAAGCAACTAGAGGAATTATTAAAGAAGGGGTTTATCCGACCAAGTAAGTCTGAATGGGGATGTCCTGCCTTGTTCGTGAAGAAAAAGAAAGAGGGTACTCTGAGAATGTGTGTGGATTATCGACCTCTTAATGCTGTAACTATCAAGAATAAGTATCCCTTGCCTCATATCGATGTTTTGTTCGATCAGTTAGCGAAAGCCAGAGTGTTCTCTAAGATAGACCTAAGATCAGGTTATCATCAGATAAAGATTAGGCCACAAGATGTCCCGAAAACCGCCTTTTCTACCAGATACGGGTTGTACGAGTATCTTGTTATGTCTTTTGGCTTAACAAATGCTCCTGCATATTTTATGTATCTGATGAATACGGTTTTCATGCTAGAGTTGGACAAGTTTGTAGTTGTCTTCATTGATGATATTCTAGTATACTCTGAGAATGAGAAAGATCATGAAGAACATCTGAGAATTGTCTTGACCAGACTGAGAGATCATAAGTTTTATGCTAAGTTCAGCAAATGTGAATTTTGGTTAAAGAAAGTTCCTTTCCTTGGTCATATTCTATCCGAGAATGGAGTTTCGGTAGATCCGAGCAAAGTGCAAGAGGTTATGGATTGGAAAACTCCAACCACAGTGTCAGAAGTCAGGAGTTTCCTAGGATTAGCTGGTTACTATCGCCGTTTTATACCGAACTTCTCAAAGATTGCCAAACCGATGACAAGTCTGTTATAGAAAGACCACAAGTTTGTGTGGACAGAGGAGTGTGAGACAGCTCTCCACACCCTGCGGAAACTGTTGACCACTGCTCCAGTTCTTGCGCAACCAGACATTGAGAAACCTTTTGATGTGTTCTGCGACGCATCGAAAACAGGATTAGGCTGTGTTCTTATGCAAGAAGGAAGAGTCATTGCTTATGCCTCCCGTCAGTTGAGAAAACATGAAATCAACTATCCAACACATGATCTTGAGCTTGCCGCTGTAGTGCATGCCTTAAAGATTTGGAGACACTATTTACTTGGTAATGTATGCAATGTTTTCACCGATCACAAGAGTCTCAAGTACATTTTTACCCAACCAGAATTGAACATGAGACAGCGAAGATGGTTAGAATTAATCAAAGATTACAACTTGAATATACAGTATCACCCTGGGAAGGCCAATATAGTAGCAGATGCTTTGAGTAGAAAGTCACACTGCTTGAATGTGCAACCCTTGCTCGAAGATGGTTTTGTTTTGATGCACCCTGCTGTGTTACATAGTATTCAGATCAGTTGCTCCTTGGAGAGTAAGATAATAGAAGGCCAGAAAGCAGACAAAGGGATATTTCACATCAAAGAAAGAATTAAAGAAGAACCCTCAAAACACTTCAGAGTGGACGAACAGGATGTGTTGTGGTTTGACAACCGTCTTGTTGTTCCAAAGGATAGAGAGCTTAAGAATAAACTTATGAATGAAGCTCATCTCTCTAAGTTATCCATTCATCCTGGCAGTAGTAAAATGTACCAAGAACTAAGACCTCGCTATTGGTGGACAAAGATGAAGAAAGAAATTGCAGCTTATGTGGCCAGATGTGACACATGTTGTAGAGTGAAAGCCATTCATATGAAACCTGCCGGATTGTTGCAACCCTTGTCCGTACCTAGTTGGAAGTGGGATGATATAAGTATGGATTTCATCACAGGCTTGCCCACTACTCAGAAAGGCCATGATTCGATTTGGGTAATCGTGGATCGTCTTACTAAGACAGCTCACTTTTTGCCTGTCAAGACAGATTATAGACCACCTCAATATGCCGAGAAGTATATTGCTGAGATTGTGAGATTGCATGGAATACCGAAGACTATAGTGTCTGACAGAGGGTCACAGTTCACTGCTCACTTTTGGGAGCACTTGCACAAAGGTTTGGGGACTAGTCTGATTCGTAGTACTGCCTATCATCCTCAAACAGATGGTCAGACTGAAAGGGTTAATGCTGTTTTAGAAGATATATTAAGAGCCTGTGTGTTGTCTTCCAGAGGTTCATGGGAGTCATGGTTACCCTTAGCAGAGTTTGCTTACAATAATAGCTATCAAGAAAGTATCAAAATGGCACCTTTTGAGGCTCTGTATGGCCGAAAGTGTAGAACACCTCTAAACTGGATTGAGCCAGGGGAAAGGAGGTATTATGGTATTGACTTCGTGGAAGAAGCCGAAAAGAAAGTTCATATCATTCAGCAAAATATGAGAGTAGCTCAGTCACGTCAGAAAAACTATGCGGATAAGAGAAGAAGACCACTTGTGTTCGAAGTTGGTGACTATGTTTATCTAAAAGTCACGCCCGTGAAGAAGAAGCAGTTTGGAGTACGCAGAAAGCTTGCCGCCAGATTTGTAGGACCATACAAAATTTTAGAAAGAAAGGGTCCAGTGGCTTACAAATTGGAGTTACCTGAAGTAATGGGTGCTATATTCCCAGTTTTTCATGTATCGCATCTCAAGAAGTGTTTGTGTGTTCCAGAGGAAAGAATTGAACCTCGAGGCATAAAACTTAAGTCAGATTTGGTGTATCGTGAGCAGCCAATTCGAGTTTTGGATTCTAAGGAGAGGGCTACTCGAAACAGTGTGGTGAAAACATATAAGATACAGTGGAGTCATCATGATGAGGGGGATGCATCTTGGGAAACGGGCGAATACCTACAAAAAGCATACGAAGATTTTTATAATAAATGGTTCGTAACCCAAATCTCGGGACAAGATTTTTATAGGGGGGAGGGCTGTAACACCCCGGTGTTACGCAAGCATTAGCATTGCAAATCATGAGCATACCATGTCATTGCATTTATAATCATATGTAGTTAGAGTGTACCTTTAGTAAAATCAAAGTTTGGAAACTAGTATTTCATAACATGTTGTGATAATTCCACACTAAATGTGCTAGTTATATTAAGCAAACTTGTGCAACTATAAATTTTAGATCACTTAGAATTATTGGTGAAAATTTTGGAGCAGCTGAATTACCCAAAGTTTTGTCAAAAACTTGTTTTAAAAATGTTAGTTGAAAATAGTCAAAAACCCTCCCTAATTAGCTTTTATTCTCCAATTCAAAATCTGTAAGAATTTTGAGATTGGCCCCTTAATAAAAGTTGTAGGAAATCAAATTCTAAACAACTTTCATTTTTGGGCCATTTTCAGAAAAGGTCATTTGCTTGCCCAAATTTGAATTTGAAAACTGCAAATAGAATTTTATTTGAATTTCTCTGGAAAATAAAAAGGAAAAACAAATTTCAGCGCTAGCAGGCCGTCGCCACCCTTTCGGCCCGTCGGCCGAAGCGGCCCACGCCTCCCCGCGCGCGCGCGCCTGCGCAGCGCAGCGGCCCGGCCCGCGTCCGCGCGGCCGCCTCCTTCCCCCGCCCGCTCGCGCGCCTCGCTGGACGCCGCGGCAGACCGTGCTCGCCGCTTGTCGGCCATGCGCCGTCGGAGCCGCCGCGCGTCGCCTTCGCCCTGCCGTCCCGCCAGCTCAGGCGCGATCAAATCGCCTGGCTGAACCCCTCCTCGCCCCCTCACTCGCACTCCCGCTCCCCATCCGCTCCCTCTCTCCAAGAACCGAGCGGGCGAGCGGCTCACCGCCGAGAGCTCCACCTCCGCTCCCTCGTTCCGGCGGCGACAGTCCACCACCACCAAATTACGCTTGCACAGAGCTCCGCCGCCCCGTTGCCTCCTCCGAACAAGCCTCGTTGTCCTCTTGCTCACTCCGGTAGGGCATCGATTTGCCTTCCCCATCGCGCCACCGTGACGGAGCCGCCGCGCTCGCGCTCCGGTCACCGGCACCTCCACCCACCCCCTTTGTCTCTCAACCTCGCTCGCGTGTTCACTGTTTTCCCGTGGCCGTATTGCACGCTTTGCCTCGCTCGCTCGGGCACGGAAGCGGCCGCTGGCCGTCGGCGGCCACCGCACCGCCGCGGTGTCGAGCACCGGCTCGGCCGTGTGCCGTTCCCGCTCGCCCTCGGGTGACGCGGCGGACTGGGCCGGCCTGCTCCAACAGGAGCCGGCCCGTTTTCTTTCTCCCGCGTGCGCGTGTCCTTGGGCTGAGCCGGACCGGGCCGTTTGCCCCGTACTGTGTCGGCCCGTTTTCAAAAAGAGGATTCCAGTTTTCTTTCCTTTTATTAATTGGAAATAAAAATGCTTTAGTAATTGTTTGGGTGATTAAATGTGCTCCAAAAATTGTGAAATAAAATTTTTATGAGCTCCTTACAACTAGATCTACCATTTAAAAATGTTGCATTTAATTGTTGCACTATTTTTCTGTAAGGTTTTTATTTAACTTTGAAAATTGCTATTTTCTTGTTAAATGTATAGTAAATTATAGAAAATTCAGAAAAATATGATTCCAAGTTTGTTAGTCTTGTTATGTCATGTGCTTGTTAGGAAAAATATGTATCTTGCATGTTTAGTAGAAAAATGTTGAGGTGTAGTTTAAGTGCTTTTTATTGCTAATAATTGCTATTTTTGTTAAATAGAAAAATATGAATAAAACATGCAAGTAATAATTTTTGTACAGTGATTATTTACTGAGTAGAATCCAGGAAAAATGAGAAATCTGTTGTTTGATACTTTTCATAGTAGAAAGTATTTTATACTCCTTTTTAGGCCCTAGATTTGCTATTTTTGTGTAGGTAGTTCTAGTGCTCAAATTGCAATAAAACTTTTGTGATATGCTAGAATACCTGTTAGTAATCCACAGTAATTTTATTAGATTTTTCCAATATACCAAAATAAGTGTTCCTGTTCAAGCATAGTGCTAACTAGGGTTTAAATTCAACCTTTGATGCAAGATTAGTTGGTAAACTTTGCTTTGGTGTATCTTTGAAGCATCTTAAGTGTCAAGGTGCCTTTGCATAATAGAGAATAGTAGTGATAGTTTATGAGTACATGTTCTTGGATGATGTAGACTACCTTGTAGAAGAGTCGTAAGTTTCACGTAATCCAAATAAAGTAACATGCTCATCTACATCTCATTCATCATCATCATCTCAGGTCATCCCTGCAATGCACCTAGGCATGAGCACTTATGTATCTGCATCATACAGGATCGCAGGAAGTAACCCCGGTAGCAGTTCCCGAGGACCCGGAAGAGTCGTCCGAGGTGCAAGAGCAGGAGGCGACCGAAGCCGAAGAGGAGGTCGGTGAAGATCTTCTAGAGTGCCCCGACAACCGTCCGAGCTCTTTTGAGAGAGGCAAGCCCCGAAGCATTTCTCTCCCGGTTTGCAAATAATTTATTATTGGTTTTACTTAATTGATGCATTACGTTTAGGAGTTGTTTGCAACCGTTGCTGCATTATACCTTGTTTCACCTTGCTCTACCCGATCCTTGTTACCTTGGTGTCCGCGGTCAATAATTGCTTAGTTTGCTTAGACCAGTAGAAGTCGGGTGATTGCCTGTCATCCGCGAGCTATAGGAGATTACCTGGATCTGTGTGAAAGATATATCATATGGGAATAACTAAGTGTCGAACTAAAATTGAGACCGGACGGTGACTTGCAGGGTTTCGAACTGTAGTGTTCTCCGCCTGAGTCGATTAAGGACCGACCGTTGTTGGGCCTCGAGTCATGTTGAACGCATACCTCACATTTAGCTGGCCGAATAAAGTACCTTTCGACCGCGAAGCTGGGAGATTATTCGGGCCGAGTGGATTGCCCGCAACGCACTATACCGGAGCAGTAGTGGCAGGAAACGGGGGCGCGATGGTAAGGCCAAAGAGCAGTCGGACGGCCCTCGGGTACATGTGGTTCCTGGCAAGCTCGCGACTTTACCTGAATAGTTGACTCGGTGACCAATACCTCACTTTAGCGGATGAGTGAGGTTTGTGAGAGGAATAACTTAATAGCTGGTTAATAATCGATTCGAATCGCCATCGTTCACTGGATAGTGAACACTTGACTTGAGCTACTTCATCGTAGTAACATTGATGAAACACTTGGATAGTTATGTGGAATATGACATGGTAACTATTGTTAATGATCATCGGTAATCCTTACTTGCTTAATTACATGTTACTCTAGCACAGGTGCAAACATAGTTGACAGGGTAATAAAGATTAACTTATTGCATGCTTTTGGAAAAGAATTGTTAAGATTAAATATGCTTTTCTTGCAAATGAGTCAGCTACCCCACCAGAAAGCCTGTCATGATCCTTGGTGTCATTTTATTTTTTGGTTCTGTCGGGTAAGTCTAGCTGAGTACCTTCTCGTACTCAGGGCTTTGTTCCCACTTGTTGCAGATGGGCAGATGTATTACGGCTACTGTATCAACTGCCTCTATCCTGCGATGGGCGAAGCTTAGGACCACGGGCAATGGTCATTCACTACTTCTCGTCTGATGCTTTTGCTGGAGATGATCATAAGCTGGCACTTTATTTCAAACACTGTGTGTGTGCGTGATTTGAACTACTGCTTCCGCTACTTTTATTCGAACCTGGTTTGTAATAACTATGTTTAAACTCCAATGTATTTTGTGCCACGAACTTTTATGTAACTTATGATGGTGACCGCTAAACTTATTACGATCTTGGCTGGTATGTGAGTTGGTTTGAAATCCGTCATGATTTCACGGACTACCGGGTTATACGGGCTTAAGTTTGCTAAATCATTCGCTTGTTGGATGATTTTCTTACTTAATCTCGTATAATTGGGCGGTTCTGTTACACTATAAAATTCTTGTAAAATTCATGTGTTCTAAAGGGACCTAGGAGCACGTCGTACATGGATCCTACAAAGAAAACGAATTTCTCGTGGGTGCTAGCTCTAGCCTCTAGCTAGCTTTACTAGAAACAGTTTGAAGACCTACCTCTAGAAAATGGATGACTGTGCCGTTGCTGACAATATATACTCCATCAATGACTGTGCCAAACTATGTACACAAATCTATCCAAGAAAGGAAGAGAACCTGCTTGTTTTCAGAGATCCTGTGAGCTTGTAGGCGAGCTTCATCAATGAAACCTGTTTTCCAAGCAAGGAACGATGGTTGGCCTCTACTAAAAATGAAGTTGTTTCTTTGCTCCCAAATTTGCCAATCACTGATGGTAAAAGCTTCCATGAAAAAAGGGTTTGAGATGCCCTCCTCCGCTTCCAACAGCATATGAAAGAAATCCATCGCAAGGTTCCACTGAACACCAAGGTGCTGCCAACAAGCCTGACTAAAGGGCATGTGAAGAAGAGATGAAGAGCTATTTCTTCGACATTCTGATTGCACAAGACACAATTATAGTTGTTTCCTTCAAGCTTGTGCTTCTTCCTCTTGAGAATATTCCTGGTATTGAGTCTGTCCATCAGCAATAACCAGGTGAACACCCTAAGCTTGTTGCAACATTTGGACTGCCAAATCCACAGGAATGGAGCAGGAGGGGACACATGCTTGTATGGGAAATTGTAAAACTTAGAAGAAGAGTATGTACTACTTCCCCACATGTAATGCCAAGAGTCCTTTGAATCTTCCTGTACTTGAATGTTTTCTATGAGTTCCTTGAGCTCTAAGTATTCCTGATAAGCTTGTTCAGATAGGGGTAGGTGGAATTGATAATCCACCGTGTCACTTGTAAGAAACTTTGCAACTGAGATGTTTTTTTTGCATATGAATATAATCTGGGAAATTTATCCTGTAGCAAGTTGTTGTTCCAGACATCAGACAAAAAAGAATAGTGGAGCCATTTCCAAGTGTACAACTTGAAATACCTCTAAATAAGTCACAAATCTTCAGTATGTCTCTCCACCAAAAGGAGCCTTTATCAGTTGATGAATGTGGTATTTGCCCATTCGAGTAGTAAGAGGTCCAAACAAGTTTAACCCAAGGGACATCTTTCTGATTATAGAATTTATCAAGATGTTTGAGAAGAAGGGCTGAGTTTTGACTTTTAAGGTTGATGATCCCAAGACCTCATTTCTTCTTTGGCTTACAACACTTTTTCCATGCTACTAAAGGTTTCATTTTAGCATTACTGTCAGAACCTCTCCACAAGCAGTGCCTTCTTGCCTTATCGATGTATTCCAAGACTACAGCTGGAACATGTAGTGAGCACATAGCATACGTGGGAAGGGATGACAATACAGAGTTTACTAATTGAAGCCTCCCTGCATGTGCAAGAAAATTAGATGTTGTTGTGAGCCTTCTTTCAGTTCTATTCATGAGTGGTGCATAGTGTTCAACTCTTCGCTTTGTGGTACCCATTGGCAACCCCAAGTAGGTAAAAGGAAGAAACTGAATTTTATAGCCAAAAACACCTGCAAGCATTTGGGCCTTTTCATTGGTCATGTTGAGAGGGACGAGGCAGGACTTTCCATAATTGACTCTTAGCCCTATGGACTGGGAGAATGACTCGAGTAACCCTTCAAAGTGAACAGTTCTCTCTGTGAAGCCTTCATGATCAAAATTGTGTCATCTGCATACTAGATTACTTGGTAGTCAGCTCCCTCATGAGAAGGTATGGGCAGTTCAAACAAACCTTGATTATGTGCTTTATTTGTTGGTCCCCCGACCAGTCTTTCTGACCAGCCTTGCGGATCTGCCGACCACTGCTGACCAGTGCCGACCACACTAGAAGGTCTGCCGACCACACTGCACAGGTGAACAGTAAGCTACTAGGACACCTAGGCACACTAGCTGGAGGTAGAAGAAAGCCCTGAGCTCAGCTCACACACAGCACACGCAGCTCTGAACCAGAACTATGAACAAGTGAATGGCAACTGAACTGCCATTTTCCTATTGCATTGGCATAGTATATATACAAGTTCTAGCACCTCTACCAGGTACATAGAGATATGGTGAGTACACCAACTACTTACTCTCTAGTACTACTAGTACATGGCTTACATCAGCCCACTACTAGGACATGACTGATGTACTTCTATCAACTATGGCCTAAAGCCTGACTAGCAACAACACAAGAGATGGATAGCCATGCTGACCAAAATATCTAGGCTGCAACAAGGAGAGCGATGGAAGGGAAGCAGCATATTATATCTTATAGTTCTTCCCCTAATCCTGCTGCTAACCCTAGGCCTTGACCTCATCCACGCCGATCATCTTCCTCAGCTCCAGGAACCTGAGGTGTCCGAGGGACTTGGTGAGGATGTCAGCGAGTTGCCTGCCAGTCTTGACAAACTCGATGACGAGCTATCCTCCATCGACGTAGTCCCAGAGGAAGTGGAACTTGATGTCGATGTGCTTGCTCCGGTTGTGGAGGACAGGGTTCTTGGCGAGCACGATGGCAGGCTTGTTATCCACCATCAAAGCCAGTGGACGAGCTTCAACTCCGGTTAGCTTGCCTAGGAGCCAGTGCAGCCACACAACCTGGCACGCCGCCGTGGCCGCTGCGACGTACTCTGCCTCGCACGTCGACAGCGCTACCATCTTCTGCTTCAGCGATTGCCAGGCGATTGGCGCAGACCTGAGGAAGACAAGCACGCCCGAGGTGCTGTAACATCCAGTCCCGACATACATGGCCCAGGGCCACTCTACCGAGGAGTGGTCCCACCTGCGTAGCAACCCGCTTGAGCTTTCGTCCTTGCTTCGCTCAAAACGGTTAACCGAAGGTTACTACGCATCCCTGGCCCTGGTATTTAAGCTGGTGAAACTTCCTTAGGATTCACGGTTTGGTACTAAATTCTGGTCGCACAGTACCCGAAGTCCCTGATGTACAGTAGCTCCCGTCTACAGTATTCGCCCACTGCCCCGAGCTACAGTAACACCGGCCCATTCCACGAATTTGGCCCACTGGGCCCATTTTTTGGGGCTGTTACAAGTGCTCCACCGCCCATCGATGTCGCTCGCCATGTCCGCATCACTGAAAACTGTGAGCCCTGGCTCACCGTCTCCGGATTTGGGATGAGCCTCGCTGAAGACCTTCAACTGTAGCCCGTTGTGCTTAGGGAAGATGACCGCCTAATCAAGCGAGCCCTTGATGTAGCGCAGTAGCCGCTTCACCGCCGTCTAGTGGTCTTCCCGAGGATCCTCCATGAATCGACTCACATACCCAACAGTGAACGTGATGTCCGGCCAGGTATGAGTGAGCCACCGCAGCCCACCGACGATACTCCGGTATTGCGTCCACCTTCGCTGCCGTGCTGAGCTTGGACAGCTTGATCCTCTCCTCCATCGGGGTTGTGAAAGGCTTGCAATCCGCCATACCCCTCGCTCCAGCAGCTTCTCTGCATACGCGCGCTGCCCTAGCGTGATGGAGTCCCTCCCCTGTTTCACCTCGATGTCGAGGTAGTAGGAGAGAGCACCGAGATCGCTCATTTTGAAACGAGCCACCATCTCGCGCTTGAATGCTTCAATGACTTGCGCCTGTGCCCCCGTGACGATCAAGTCATCTACATACACGCCGACGATGAGCTCTTCCTTCCCCCCGTCATCGCATGTAGAGTGCATGTTTCGTGGCGTAGCGCGCGAACCCAAGCTCACCCATGGTGGCGTCAAGCTTGGCGTTCCACGCCCGCAGAGCTTGCCGCAGCGCTGACAGGCATTTGGGTCGACGTGCTTCTTCTTCTTGTCCTGTGGCGCCTTTCCGCGCCGCTTGTTGCCACCGCCGCCGCGGCTGGAGGAGCCTTCCTCGGACCGCCGCTTCTCCTTAATGCGCGTAGTCCACTCCTCCTCGGTCAGCAACAGCTTGTCGTCGTCCTTCTCCTTCTTCGCCGGCACGTCCGTGCCGTCGCCCACTGCCCGTAGCCACCCTGTCACATCCTCAATCGTGAGGGTGGACATGTCCAGCATAGTCTCATTCGAGAGAGCTAGCTAGGTGTACTTGGCGGGGACGACCCGCAGGAGCTTGGCGATGACGTCCTCCTCCTTGATGACCTTGCCAAAGACCGCGAGCTGGCTGACGAGGGACTGCAGACGCAGCCTAAAGTCCTCTACCAACTCGCCTGGATAGAACTTCATGTCATCGAAGTCGCAACACAGTTGCTGCGCTTTGGCCTTCTGTTGATGCAAAAGTGGATCTGCAAACACAAAGGGATAATACCCAAATCGATATCCAAAGCGTGCCAGTCGATTTGACCTGTTAATCGACAAGGATGAAAATACGAGTATTTTGGTCCAGACAACAGCGATACGCCCGGAAGCCACGGCCAAGAGGTACTCACGCGGAACTTGAGGATCGTCGAAGGTCGCACTGAAGCGATGCAGCTCGTCAAATCGATGAGAACTCATAAAAAGAAAAAATACGCAAATTGACGAAGTCGCCGAAAAGTAAGTAGATGCAAATAGGAGTAAAATTGGGTTGATATTGATTGATATATCTATTACACTGCCCCTCAATCTATATTTATACCCTGGTCTAAGGAAACATAACCAAACACGACTAGGACACCGAGTCCATACCTAAAAAACATGACTCTTACATGAATCATACTCTAACAAATATAGAAAAGGAAATCAACACCTATCTACTTCCCTGTCCGCCTTAATTACGATGAAATTCCCATCGACCTCCTCTCCATCGGCATGCTTCCCGTCATTACAAATTTCATCGGCAACAATCTTCAAACCTCCCTTTATCGGCATCGGCAATAACATCTCTAACCTTATCAACAACGCCTCAGTTTAAGTCAATCTTTCCATCGGTCACCACCACTCATCAGCAACAATCCTCACAAGCTGATCTCCATCGACATCCTTCTGTCAGCGTATACAATAACTTTCCTCTTGCCGATTAGCCCAATCTGATCATTATGACACATGCCAAAAATGGTGTCAACACATGCCCCCCAATTTCGGAGTATAAAACCATTGATGCTCCGAAATTTACTCCAGACAACGATTGCCCTCACCCAATTATCTTAACTCATCCTCCGAGCATAACACAATCTGTTACCAAATCCAATCAAATCTAGCCCTGATTCACGCGTCTCAGTAAATATCACACAATCTTCAACCACTCTTGCTCCGATTATGGTTAAGATACCAAAACAATAGTCCATCGACAAGATCCTAACATAATAACGCCGCTGCTTTCGGAATTAAAATATCATGTACCGAGATTTCTTCTGAGCCATGATTACTTGCCATCAAATCATCTATACAATCCCTTGATTATCATGTGAACAGTTACCATATCCATCTGAACTACCTCGACCTACACGTGCGGCAGAGAGATAAGTCCAGAATACCCCTATTCCAATCGGCCTATAAATAAAGGTCTTCGGAATGCTCGTCTTCTACCCTCAGACTCCAACCTTTGGCATTCTCTCTTTCCAGCGGCGACCCCGACGAACAACCGTGTGACCTCAACCAACAAGAACCTTCTCCAGCGGCAACCTTGAGTCTCCAGCTTGCGCCCCCATCTTCCTCAAGACAATGGCAATCAACTTCGACGTCCCTGCGGTTCGTTCCACTTCTGTTATTTTTACCATGATTCCTTTTGCCCTTGCAAGTTCATACAGTTGGTAATTTTTCCTCTTTTTCTCTGTTCTTTTGATCCTCCAACCTTAGGAACTATGCAACAAGTTAGTTATTCCAACCGATTAGCCGCACTTCCAATGTCTAGGTCCAATGGGCAACCTAGATCCAACTGATTTGATCAATGCAGAAGTTAACAGAATCCCCTTCAGAGCCCAGAATTTCTCCCTGAATTTATGGAAAGATACATTCCGATCTTGGCCTAAAACCACCAAAGGATGGAAAGATTGGTACTTGAGGGTAAACGGGTCTATGCAAGTGTACTGGGCAGAACGGAAGTTAGATCAATGCATTAGGCTATCCATTGCCGATATGCAGAAGAATGAATCGATGATGATCGCTGCTGCTTACTTCTGGTCAGACACAACAAATACTTTCATGTTCGGACATGGCCCAGCTACTCCCACACTTGCCGATGTATACATGCTCACTGGCCTGGATATTTCAACTGCCGATGAAGCCTCCATTTATGGCAGGAAATCTGAGTATAGAGTGAATACCCGCAACATCAGCGGTTGGACAGGGTATATTCAAGAATACAGGAGGACCGGGACAGTTGGTCAGAGGGAACATGCCACATTTCTAAATATGTGGTTAGAAAAATTTATTTTCTGTGGTCGATCGGTAGGGCCAACCAACGCTTTCCTCCCTGCAGCTGAGCTCCTGGCCAATGGTGTAAGGTTCCCTCTTGGCCGATATCTTCTGAGCTCTACTTATCATCTTTTACATCAAGTGTCCCAGAAACTCCTGCTTGGTGAACCCATCGGCAACCTAGGAGGCCCGTGGTGGTTTATTAACATGTGGCTGAATGCCCACATGCACAAACGCCTACAATGGGACTTCTTTGCCCAACAATTCCCACGAGAAATCGCCGAAGATCACGTACTTGGAGATGAAGAATCGGCAACATGCCCACCCCTCAATTTTGGTGAAGCCATAATTGTTCTTCCTGGAACAGAGGCCAACGAAGATCAGATCGGCCGATTCTTCCAAAGCTTCTACAACAGTCTTTCCCGTGACCATCGGGCCTAGGTGCCCTACATCGATGAAGAAACCAGATTCCCTCTCCTCTTCAACTTTGCCGATGATACCCTGAATAAGGATAATGAACTTATGATGGCCATCATTACTCCCAGGGCAATCCCAGTGAATACATTCGGCAGTGGGAAAAACACCAACATCACTTATAAATTCTACAACCCATCGGCAGTATCACGCCAATTGGCTTTTGGGCAGCTGCCAATCAAACTTTGTTTTGCCGATGTGATTAAGCCGAGAGAAACAATCATCGGCGGAACGGACTGGAGCAGGGTAGTGCGACTTTCTCCTGATATCGATGCTACATATGTTGATCTATCCACCTGGATGCCAGCATCTTTTATTACTAAATCATATAAGCTATGGTGGCAAGAGTGGAAGGGACAACTATTTGCAACCTCCGCTCATACATATCGGCATATGATTGACCCTGAGCATATCATTCCCGATGACGCAGTAAGTTCCTTTTAACACCCCTCTGCCTTTTTTCTTTATTTTATATATATATATTGGCAACTAACTTTCTTGTGACAGGTCAATGACCCAGCACCATCTATAAGCAGGAGTGGGAGACCCTTTGATCTTCGACCTGTCTCCCTAATATCACCGATCGGCTACAACGCTCCTACCTTGGCTGCTCTGACCCATCAGAGAACTCGTGCCAAGATAATCACCACCAAGTCCAAGCTGGCTACAGCTAGAGCCACTCCTTTGGCTGCTGCTGTGACCCTGATAAAAGCATTCAAGGTAATAACCCTGTTTATTCCAACTCATGCCGATCTCAGACTGTACTAACATTAATTTTCAGGATGTAAGAACCACTGCTGGATCATCATCGGCAACTCCTCTGGCGTCAAGCACTACTATTTCTGACAAACCTTCAGAGGTATTCCTTCACCTTTGCATTTTAATTTGTTAAATATCATATATTACATCCGTTTTGCAGCAACAAACGGGTACATCGGCAAGGGTACTAGATGTCCGTCCTTCACAACCAGCAAGTGCCGATGCCCCCCAGCCAACCGTCGCTGAAGCCCAAACAAAGCACAAGGCTTTAACAGACGCTGAGGCACAACCAAAATGGCAGAAATCCGTGCCAATTCCAACATCCGATCCAGCGCCTCCAAGCCAGCCAGAATCGGCCGATGCAATTGAGCAAGCAGTCAATCCTCCTACACAGGGCACATCATCGGTCATCGTATGCCAAGGACCAACTACCGATGAAACCACAGAGAATATCCCATCGGCAAGCTTAGCCGACCCTCCACACGGCACACTCCAGGCCGCTTCTTTCAGTCAAAGACAGGAAATTGCCTTGAAACAGGTAAGCTGATTGACCTAGCCGATTTATAATATTCATACCTGTCCTTAACTGACCTTTTTCCCTTTTTTTTAGGAACAAGACTCTCCAAACAGTCTGTTCTCCTTTGCCATTGACGTTTCTGACGATGACGGAGAAGAAGCAAGCTCTTCTCTTGCACTGGGAACAATATCGGCAGAAATCAAATCCAAGTTGGAGGCTCTCGTGAACTTGCTGCAGCAAGATACCGCCCAGCTGGTAGACGATTCAGACCCTGCAAAGGCAATCTTCAAAACAATCCGTGGCCAAGTCCCTGCCGATGTTGAAGAAGCACTCTTCCTAGCAACCCATTTAGAAAGCCGACAACTGCAATATCAAAGGGCTGCTCAACGTATTGCCGATAGAGCAGCTCAGGCTCAGCTCAAAGAAGAGATGCTACAACTGAAACAGATTGCCGATGAGAAGCACAAGAACATCGGCAACTTGCAGACTTCGGGTGCCGAACTTAAGCAGAAAATCTCGGACTTATCGGCAAAGAGAATGGCTCTACTGGCTGAATTGAAAGAAGTCGAGGCAGCCCTAACTCATGCCAGACAAGAAAAAAACCAGTTACCCGATGCCATCAAGGCCCTTCAGCAAAAAAGAGACATCCAAGCTCGCAAAGCCCTGGCAATGAAGAAAAAACTTAAGCCTGTGGAGGGTGCTGCCGATGAAGACATCAAAGAGATAAAGGAAGCCGATCAGATTCGCCTGCGTGCGATATCGGCTATCCAATCTTTATTAAATTTGTAAATCTTGTCTATTGCATCGGCACTTTATGAAACACTGATATCTTTGTATGGTTCTAGCCAATAGGACTGTTATCGGCACTTATACTTTTATGCATCCATCCAAATACTAGGGTAATATTTCTTCAAATATTTTCCGTTTAATGCTCTGGGAAACACAACCCCTTCGAGGGTTTCTAGAATATATGCGTTGCCAGGAACAGATTGATTTAACCGATATGGACCTTCCCAATTAGGAGACCACTTTCCAAACTTTGAACTTTTAGTCCCAATCGGTAAAATCAACTTCCAAACCAGATCTCCATCAGCAAACTCCTTTACCTTTACCTTCTTGTCATACCATCTGACTACTCTTTTCTTATTTTCTTCGATGCTAACTAAAGCCCTTAACCGATGACCTGCCACATATTCTAACTCATCTTTTATAAGAGTATCATAGTCATCGGCTGTTAGTTGATCTTGAGAACATATCCGCCTAGAGCCAGTTTTAATTTCCCAAGGCAATACTGCGTCGTGTCCGTATACTAATTGATAAGGCGTTACTTTGATTGCACCATGACATGTCATCCGATATGACCATAGAGCTTCATTTAATATTGTATGCCACCGCTTAGGATTTTCTTTAATTTTGCGCTTAATGAGTTTGATAATCCCTTTGTTAGAAGCCTCAGCCTGACCATTAGCTTGAGCATAATACGGAGAAGAATTCAAAACTTTAATCCCTATACCAACTAGCCCTGGGCGTTCGGGTTATCCGAATTTTTTGGGTCGGGTAGTTCGGGTAATAAGAAATTCGGGTAATGAAAAATGTTACCCGATTTCAGCCCCGAAATACCACTACCCGAAATTTCGGGTACCCGATAATTCGGGTTCGGGTTCGGGTATTCCCGAACTACCCGATATTCAGAAAAAACAGCATATGTCGGGGGCTCGGTTGCGTTCGGGTAGGGTTCAGATGGGGGCATAGGGGGATTTGGGGAGTGGGGTTGTGGGGATTTGGGGGCCATTGCCGCTCGCCCGCTCGGTCTCGGCTGGAGCCTGGAGTTGGCTGCGTTGCTAGGCTATGTGCCTGTGTAAGCTCCTGCGTAGTTGATGGGCTTTGAAAAGATCGGGTAAAATGGGTAATTCGGGTACCGGGCAGTGCTACCCGAATTACCCAAACTAATTTCAGGCATCTGGAATCACTATCCGAAATAGCAATTGGGTAATTCGGGTTCGGGTAGTTCAGGTTCGGGTAATTCGGGTTCGGGTATTGGGTAGCGGGTAATTTGCCCAGGGTGAATACCAACAGCAAACTCATCAAATTCTCCCGATGTAAACATAGTACCCTGATCGGTAGTGATAGTTTGAGGAATACCACATCGGTAAACAATATGCTCTTTCACAAAATCGATCATATTAGTCGATGTCACCTTTTTCAAAGGAATTGCTTCAACCCATTTTGTGAAATAATCGGTAGCAACAAGAATAAATTTATGTCCTTTGCTCGATGGCGGATAAATCTGACCGATGAGATCGATAGCCCATCCCCGGAACGGCCAAGGTTTAATTATAGGGTTCATAGCCGATACAGGTGCTCTTTGAATATTACCAAACTTCTGACACCCCTGACATCCTTTAAAATATTTAAAACAATCTTCAAGAATAGTTAGCCAATAGTATTCATTCCTTCTGATCATCCATTTCATCTTAAAAGCCGATTGATGTGCCCCACATACTCCTTCATAGATTTCACCCATCAAGCTTTTTGATTCATCACCACTAATACATTTGAGTAAAACTCCATCTATAGTCCGATAATATAATTCATCGTCGAGGAGCACATACTTGGTGGCTTGGAATCTTATACGTCTTTCAACCTTTTTAGATGGATCCTTTAAATAATCGACAATCTCCTTTCTCCAGTCATCGGTATCAACTGCCGATGTTAGCACTTCCTGGATAGGCTGATACCCTGAAGCATGCTGAGCTAGACGATTAGCTTCTTCATTATGCAATCGAGAAATATGTTCAAGACGAAAATCTCTAAACTCTTTCAACAATTGCAAACATCTCTCATAATATGAAATTAAAACTTCACTTCGGCATTCATAAATCCCAGCTAATTGATTTATAACCAGCATAGAATCACCAAAGATTTCGACAGCATTGGCACGTATCTCCCTAAGCAATTCTAATCCTTTTATCAAGGTTTGGTATTCAGCCTGATTGTTTGTCGATGTAGCAACAATCGGCAATGAAAACTCATACTTCCTTCCTTGAGGTGAAATCAACACAATGTTGATATCTGCTCCTTCACCACACGTAGACCCATCGAAGAAAAGTGTCCAAGGAGCAACCTCCAAAGAGTTCACTACTGCAATGTTGAGTGACAAAATCAGTCATAACCTATCCCTTAACTGCCTTAGCTGATTCGTAACATAGGTCAAATTCTGATAATGCTAAAATCCACTTGCCGATTCTATGAACATATAAACGTCACAAACCATGAATTAAGACGCATGGTTTATGGCGCACGTTTCATAAAAAAACAACACATTTCTTGTAGTGCCGGCTGATAACAGGTCCCAGTTGATTCTACACGACGTATATTAGGGTCCCTGTAGAATATTTCTTCATCGGGAACTCTTGCGTTTGCCATCTCCTCAAGCTCCTCTTGATTCCTTGGAAAATATCCTGCGTGCTTACCAAGCCTTTCATGTACACTAAGTCTGCCCCCAGCTGATCACGCACTGATGCTCTGCCTCTGATCGGCTCATTGATAGATAAACCCTGATTGCCAGATTGAAACCTCCTTTCTGGCCGATTGGCCCCATAATAACCATTGCACTCAGGGCAATTTTCAACAGTTGGCAATTTAATACCTTCTTCCTAGCAATGAATGAAAAACAGGCACCTCCAATGATCTTTATGCCGATACCACTCTTCCCGACGTCTCTCTTCTTGCTGTTGTCGATATCGGTCCCTACGCTGATGCCAACCCTCCTGCTACCTTCGATGGGTTATCACAATGCCAGGTTGAGGAGGTTTTTTGGAACTACTACTTTCTCCCAGCAGACCCTTACTTTTTGCATCATCGGTAGTTATCCGATGCTGGGGTCCACTGATGCGTTTTTCTCAGCAGCCTCTGATGTCAATACCTTGGTCTTACCCTTGGCATCCAACATATTTGCTGGAAAAGGGTGTTGATCAATTTTCATCAGCTTCTGGGTCTTGGAGTTGCCAAACTTAATTCTCCCAGATTCAATAGCCGATTGTAACTGTTGCCTGAACACCTTGCACTCATTTGTATTGTATGAAGTTGCATTGTGCCATTTGCAGTACAAGATCTTCTTCAACTCTTCTGCCGATGGGATTACATGATTAGGTGACAGCTTAATTTGGCCTTCTTGAGGCAAAAGATCAAATATCTTGTCAGTTTTGGTGATGTCAAAGGTAAACTTCTCTGGCTCTTTCTGACCAAAGGGACAAGATATCGGCTTTTTATTCTTAACTCACTCAGCTAAGCCGATAACTGGTTCTTTATCAGAATCAGAATCTTTTACCTCCTCAACAAATGATACTTTTTTGCTCCAATTCTTTTTAGGCTCAAAAACCCTAGTGTCTTGATCAGAGATCCTTTGTACAAGATGACTCAGGCTTTCAAACTCCTGAGAAGCATATCTGTCCTTAAGATGTGACAATAACCCTTGAAAAGCCAGATCGGCAAGCTGCCGATCATCCAGCACCAGGCTGTAGCACTTATTTTTTACATCTCGTAGCCTTTGCACAAAGCTTTCTACCGATTCATCATTACGATGTCTCAATTTTACTAAATCGGTAAGCTTCTTTTCATGGATTCCAGCAAAGAAATACTTATGAAATTGTTTTTCTAGATCAGCCCAAGTAATAATAGAATTTGGTGGTAATGAAATAAACCATGTGAATGCGGATCCAGACAAAGATGATGAAAATAGTCGAACTCTTAATTCATCTCTGCTAGCTGCCTCTCCACATTGAATAATGAAGCGATTGACGTGTTCCATTGTTGATGTATCATCTTGTCCAGAGAATTTAGTGAAATCTGGTACCTTGTATCGATTTGGAAGAGGAATTAAATCATATACTGGAGGGTATGGAGTCCGATAAGAATAAGTATTAACTTTGGGTTTTATCCCAAACTAATCCCTCATGATTTCTGCTATCTTATCGGCCCAAAAAGCATCAGCCTCCTGCTGACGAACTGGCTGAATTTCTACAGGAGGTGCCTGCTGATATCCCTCCATGTATCTTTGTGGCACACGATCTCCAGCAATCGGCATATTCGCCGTCACTTGTGGTCCACTAACCTGCTGGAAAGGATTCATCGGCTGAGCTACCGATGCTTGATTCTGAAAACCAGCTTGCACATGACCTTTCTGAACTGTATGCTGAACAGGTAACTGTCCTGACCAACCATTATTAGAACTCATCGGTACAAAACTTACCGATGGCTGGTAATTTGCTGACATTGTTGGATAACAATTAGTATAACCAGCTTGAGGTATGAACTGCACCCCAGATTGACTCATAGCAGGGGCCTTCTGCTGCATCGGCAGTAAGCTTGCCGATGGACTTGTATTGGGTGCTTGAAACAAAGGCATCTAGAAACCTCCTGGAGTTGGTTGCACAGTAGTTGATGTGGCATGTTGAGGTACTTGAGCCATCGGTGAAACAGCCGATGATACAGGAGCTTTTCCTACTGCGTCAAACACTTGAGGTAACCCAGGATTGAAGGCAGATGACTCCAGAGGCATACCATATCCCCACCAATTAGCAGGAATCTGGCTATTCTGAGACACAAGGCCTGACATAGCCGATACCGATAGATCTGTATTAAGCTGAACTCATCCTCCTGAAAGTACCGGATCTGATCGTATCGGTGTAGATTGAATATTAGGTAAGCCTGCTGATACTGGAGGAGAAATAACTTTTGTACCCACAACGGCTGAGGGAGCCGATGGAGTATTAACCTATATCGGTTCTGGTAGGTGATAAGCTGGCCCAACGTAATGTGGTGGCACTTGTCCTTCTTTAAAAGTTCGAATCACAGCATTATGAACAGTATTGGACAACACATTGGAGTGGTTAATCAAAGCATGATTTACTGCAGAATTAACCATCTCTTGAAGTTTACCAGGATTGGAGTCAAAGGTAACCTGCCGAGGCAACGGCAAATCTTGCTTCTGAATGACTTGTCCGCTCTTGTTTATGCTGAATGATTTCAGGCAAAGCTACCTGTATTCTTCTATAGCCTTCTCCATAGCCTGCTTCTGATCTTCCTTAAGATCTTCTTCCGATATCGCGATGATGTTCCCCGAATCGATCTCAAGATTTAACATATTGATTGTATTGATTAGTCCCACTGGGCGTGCCAAAAGATGTGTTGATGCAAAAGTGGATCTGTAAACACAAAGGGCTAATACCCAAATCGATATCCAAAGCGTGCCAGTCGATTTGACCTGTTAATCGACAAGGATGAAAATACGAGTACTTTGGTCCTGACAACAGCAATACGCCCGGAAGCCACGGCCAAGAGGTACTCACACGGAACTCGAGGATCGTCGAAGGTCGCACTGAAGCGATGCAGCTCGTCGAATCGATGAGAACTCGTAAAAAGAAAAAATACGCAAATTGACGAAGTCGCCGAAAAGTAAGTAGATGCAAATAGGAGTAAAATTGGTTTGATATTAATTGATATATCTATTACATTGCCCCTCAATCTATATTTATACCCTGATCTAAGGAAACATAACCAAACACGACTAGGACACCGAGTCCATACCTAAAAAACATGACTCTTACATGAATCATACTCTAACAAATATAGAAAAGAAAATCAACACCTATCTACTTCCCTGTCCGCCTTAATTACGATGAAATTCCCATCGACCTCCTCTCCATCGGCATGCTTCCCGTCATTACAAATTTCATCGGCAACAGTCTTCAAACCTCCCTTTATCGGTATCGGCAATAACATCTCTAACCTTATCAACAACGCCTCAGTTTAAGTCAATCTTTCCATCGGTCACCACCACTCATTGGCAACAATCCTCACAAGCTGATCTCCATCGGCACCCTTCTGTCAGCGTATACAATAACTTTTCTCTTGCCGATTAGCCCAATCTGATCATTATGACACGTGCCAAAAACGGTGTCAACACCTTCTTGGCTCGATCCGAGCCGATGCGCATCGACGCGAGCGCATCCCAAGCCTCCTTAGCGTTCTTCTTGTCTCCCAGCATCTGTTGGTACTCCTACGACGTTGACGACAGCAGCGCCTCCATCGCGGAGACGTCGTCGTCCTCGTTGTCGGTGCCTTTCTCGATCGCAGTCTAGAGCCACCGGGCTCTGAGCTTGACCTTCATGGTCACCGCCCACTCGCCGTAGTTGGTACGGGTCAGTTGTGGCCAGTTGTGACCGTTGACCTCCCGCACCATGCGCAGGACAACCTCATGCCGTGGCTGGGCAGGCTCGATATCCTTGCCGCTCCCACCTGCACCTGTCTCGGCAGCTTCAGTACCAGCCATCGCCGGCAGTTAAGCGCAGCGAGGATGTACAGCTCCGATACCACTTGTTGGTCCCCCGACCAGTCTTTCCGACCAGCCTTACGGATCTGCCGACCACTGCCGACCAGTGCCGACCACACTAGAAGGTCCGCCGACCACACTGCACAGGTGAACAGCAAGCTACTAGGACACCTAGGCACACTAGCTGGAGGTAGAAGAAAGCCCTGAGCTCAACTCACACACACACAGCACACGCAGCTCTGAACCAGAACTATGAACAAGTGAATGGCAACTGAACTGCCCTTTTTCTATTGCATTGGCATAGTATATATACAAGTTCTAGTACCTCTACCAGGTACATAGAGATATGGTGAGTACATCAACTACCTACTCCCTAGTACTACTAGTACATGGCTTACATCAGCCCACTACTAGGACATAACTTATGTACTTCTACCAACTATCGCCTAAAGCCTGACTAGCTACAGCACAAGAGATGGACAACCATGCTGACCAAAAAGTCTAGACTGCAACAGGGAGAGCGATGGGAGGGAAACAGCAGATTATATCTTACATTATTAACTATACATTGCAGTAGGTCGGCAGCCATGACAAAAAGCAGTGGAGAAAGAGGATCTCCTTGCCTTACTCCACGCTTGCACTGGAATTGTTGCCAGGTACCCCATTAAGAAGAATAGAAGAGGAACCTGAGCCTAGGATCCTTTGTGTCCATTGTCTCCATTTGTCATCAAATCTCAAGTGTTTCACCATCTTTAGAATGGTGTTATGCTCCATAGTATCAAATGCCTTGGTGAAGTCCAATTTTAGAACAACAATCTCTTTTCTTGAATGTTGGCACTGATAAATATACTCATGGAAGCACCAGAAGAGGATTGGCGTTATGCCTTGTGCTACAGAAGCCATACACATATGGTTGGCCTTCTGGATGCTTGTAGTACCCTTGAAGCCGAGTGGCCAACTACACAAGCAATATCTGGAAGTCCATATATGACTACATATGTCCTCATTGTGCATGTATTGCTATCAACTTTGGAGAACACAGTACAAACAGTAAGACACCACTAAAATTGATCCTTGAGTATTTTGTTTTGCACCAACTCACACATGCCCAACATCTTACCAACAGCTTTTAAAACATAGATATGATTTGCATTGCGAGAATAAACACAACATGGCTTAAAATGCGTCTGTCAGAAGTTTTCATAATGCTCAGAACATACCAAGAAACTTGAAAATTGTCGATGTTGGCATCATGCATTTCCACAATTGTGCCATTTCAGCCGGAACAAAATTTTGTGGAGCTAGAGCTGGCTTGTGCAAACTGCAATACCCTCTAGTAGTAATCTCATGAACTATGGTGAAGGATGGCCATGGCATTGGTCGAAGATCAGCACCACCGATTATTTGTCAAACTGAAGGTAACCATGGGGGTTTCCAAGGCCAACTGAAACACCAGTTCATCAAATCACCATTAGCTATACAGAAGAACAGCCATGGCAGTGGATGCAAAATAGGCATCACAATGGGTGGGTAATTTGGTAGAGTCCGTCAGCATCCATTCGGAACATTTGGCATGCATCTGGGTAGATGTTGCTGCCCACATCATTTCCGGCCGCTGAAGCCGTAGCTGCGAGATCGGTGATGGTTGACTCCATTGGTTCTTGCAACTTGTCGATGACACCTTGGTTCACGACATCCGGGATATTGATGGGCTGGACAACGCTGTCGACACCGCCACAGACTGTTGCCATAGCAGTAGATTAAACAAGTTGTCCACCTGCACGCACGTATAGCTTCTCAGAGTTGAGGTCCTCAGACGCAGCCTCTGTCACTCTGTGAGCGGATATACTGTTGCTGTGTGGCTGATGACGGTGTCAACGCCGAGGCCTATCAAACATGTGGTGGACATCCCTACATTGGTGACACTAGGAACAACAGCGGCATCCATTGTAGAGACAACAACAAGGCTGGTGTCAGGTACATGTTCCTTGGTGGTGGCCAAAGACGGGCTCATGGTTTTACAGCAACTCGATCATGTCTGGCATGACCACACACTCCTGAGATGATCCCCAATTGATGTCTAGTTGGACAACAACCAGTAAACAAACACCGGCCATGCAACTCCCCAAAAGCTTCTGCTGCATCATGCTTTGTTTCAAACACAATCTGAGCCAGCACAGTGCATCATCTGACCACCCAAGCACACGGCCTTGCTCCACCACACCAAATGGGCCAAAAATTTGAAGCACAGATTCAGTGACGGGGTAGCAAACCTTGCGGATTGTAACGTCGAGGATGCGATTTAGTGTTCGCAAGTACTTGAAACTGCTTGCAGGCATTTCATCGAACAGGTTATGGGCGCTCATTGTGCTGCCATTACTCCAACCCACGTGCGCCTTCAACGCCATCTCTTGACCAATCAACCAAAAAAAAAGATCTGAAGGATTCAACCTGCTAATGATTACCAATTGTTAGCAGCCAGTCACACTGATGTCAGCAGCAAGCACGAACAAGTATTGAGCTGATACAATCCGATACAATACAACTAAGTGGGACAGAGTTTGGGGAAGGAAGCACCAGCAAGGGGATCGAGAGTAGTAGAGCAGCAAGCTCTAGAAATAGACAGTCATCAGAGACACTACATGAGGAACTGAGAGGATCTAGAGGAGGAAGGAGAAAGACGCGATGGGAGGAAGTTCTGTTGGTCTGATAATCGATGCCCTCGCAGCTGCTGCTGGAGCATGCTTGATACTGCTCTCCATCATGGGCCCTAGTAAGGCCGGGCCCGTGTTACCTAGGCCCATAACTTAGACCAGGTTCCACTTTTCCTTTGATGAAATGCGAACACAAACTTCAGGCATCCAAGAAAGAAGTAAAGATCGAAATCGAAGCATTGTCATTTCTTTTCAATTCATATCGACAAGACTGAGTTGATTGATTATATTATAAACTGAAGACGTGACCATACGTTTCCCGTATGCAGTAAACCGAAGTCCGAAGTGACTACGTACTGAGAGAGCACGGCAAGTGCAGAAATCACTACAGGGCCTGCTAGTGCTAGGATTGCGATTCTGTAACCACCCAATAATCCTACGGAATAATTAAATTTTTTTTGGTAGGATGGAGCCATGAGAAGACGGAGGTGCTACTAGCCTCCTCTCAGGCTCAGCTTTTCTCCCGTCAGCCGATTGCTGTCGTGCAGGTCTTTCACGAGATGGAATGGAAGTGAGAACGACACTGCTGGCTGACGCCGAACGTGCAATGCCGCCGCAACGCAGCCGATAAACAAACCGGTGGACGGAAGCATCGGAAGCTTTTTTGCAACGCCGGCACGGCAGCACCCGTCGTTGTACTTTGTATAAACCGCCGCATTGGACGCCGCCCAGTCAGTGTTGGAATCGGTATCGTACCTGCACACACACACGTAGCCTACTAGTAGCCTCCATGTAGAAGAAAAAAATTGCCATCCATGAGGTCACCGGGCAGACGTCAAGGGGATGACGACAGCAGGTCAGCTTCTGCAACAACATCAGCAACTCATCAATCTCCCCAGCCGGCCGTCTTCTCAATCTCACGGAGATGCCAAATTGCTGCACAGCACTCAGCAGCTCTTGGATCCGCCGATCGGCCGAAAGCAACCTCCATCACACGTCGGCAGATTTGATGGGGCCGGGCCTCTCGCCGCGTCAAGCTCCAATCAAGACGCGATGCTTTCTTCTTGCATGCACTGCACAGGGGGTGCTAGGCCTAGGCTAGCAGCCCCCGACCCCGACCCCGCCGGGGCCGCGAAAGATCGATCGAATCGTGATCGTGAGGCATGCAAGCCACGCCCGATGTCCGTGAGGTCCTGAGCCGTGGAAGAAAGACGACGGGCCCGCGCGCCCGGCCCCTACCGATCACCGCTCTGTGTTTTGCGGCTGTAGCGTGGGGTGCTTGGGGCGCGCCGCGCACGGCGATATTTTTCTCGGCGCTCAGCGACCATATGATTCGCGCGCGCCGGCCGGTCACAGAAAAAGGGTTGTTGGCTATCGTCCCGTAGTGGCCGCAATCGTGATCGGGGGTACGGTTGCGCATCCGCCGCGGTACATGCGGCCATGCGGGTGGGCACCGCCGAGGGGAGCGCGTGTCGGTGCTGTGGCTCCGGGAGGACCGGGACGGAGATCGACGGTGATAACTCGTGGAGCCGGCATGTGTATACTTGACTAGACGTCTCGTGTGGTGTGGCTAGATTTCCATCGTTTTCGTACGTAATGCGATGCGTGGCAGATGACGGTCGACCTCCGGGGTCCGGTGACGACGCTGCCTGCATGCGTGTCGGACTGATCCTCCTCCCGGCGAAAGGCTAACTGCGCGCTGACGTTCACGGCACGACGGCGACCCGTCGTCACTCGTCACGGCCGGATGGAGGCTCAGGTAGTCAGGTGGCATGGGTAGGCACGGCGAGTTCTCTAGATACGGAGAACACGGGCGGCGCCGGCGGCGAGGGCAATCAACTAATCCTGGTCGGCAGCCGACCGGAGACGGTGGCGGAGCCATGATTTGAAAGTTAGGTATTTCCACTTCCACATCATAAAAAATAATCGAATTCATAGACTTAAAATATATCCATAACACTACAAATCAACAACTTTGGACCAATATTTGTTTTCTAGAATCTAGACTTCTAATTAAAATGCCACTTTTTTTTACCTATTTTGAGCTGAAATGTGCAAAAATACTATAGATTATAGCATTATACATTTATATATATAAGTATATACCCATATCTATATAAGAGTGCATCAAAATAGTTGGGTATTCCTAGAAATACTGAGGAATACCCCTGATCCGCCCATGACTGGAGACCTTGGGTTCTGCAGGTCGGCTTCCAAGATTAACCACGCGGTATTTCTCGAGCTGGATGAAATACCGTGTTCGTTCTCTCGGTCGTTTTCGCTTGTGAAATTAAGCGACAACACGGACCTGGCTGAAGTACAACAGCGAATGGTCACGGCTCAATTACGACTCCGACAAACCATGGTTCGGCCGTTCAGTCAATCTAGCATTCCCATAATATTGCAAAAACGCATAGCGGTGCCACTGCCACCACCGGCCGGATGCCTATAAAAAGAGCAGCAAATGGAAGCATGGTATCGCCAGCACCAATTCGCCACTGCACAAGTCAAACGACCACAGCATCTAGCTAGTAAAATTACCAGCTGCCCCAAGACGAACGAGCTATTAGCTCACGGTAACATAACATGGCCCCAGCCATCTCCAAGCCTCTCCTCAGCGACCTCGAGGCACAGATCGGGAAAGTCCCATCGAGCCACATCAGGCCTGTCGGAGACCGCCCGGACCTCGCCGATGTCGACGAGTCCGGCGCCGGGATCCCGCTCATCGACCTCAAGAAGCTCAACGGGCCGGAGCGCCCTAAGGTGGTGGAGGCCATCGGCAGGGCCTGCGAATCCGACGGCTTCTTCATGGTACGTACTGACCGTAACGGACCACGACGAAGTGACGAACCTTATGGAACAAGTTAACGACCAGGCTGACACTGGTTAGCGTACGTGAACAGGTGACGAACCACGGCATCCCGGCGGCGGTCGTAGAGGGGATGCTGCGCGTGGCGCGGGAGTTCTTCCACCTGCCAGAGTCGGAGCGGCTCAAGTGCTACTCCGACGACCCCAAGAAGGCGATCCGGCCGTCCACCATCTTCAACGTGCGCACGGAGAAGGTGAGCAACTGGCGCGACTTCCTGCGCCTGCATTGCTACCCCCTCGAGAGCTTCGTCGACCAGTACCCAGTCCGCTCGTCTTGTCCGCCGCTGTCGACCCCGCTAAGCTCGCGTCGTCCACCGCTATCGCCCCTGCTCTGCTCGCCTCGTCCGCATCTGCGCCTCTCCCTCCCGCGCCGTAGTTTGTCTGTCTTCCGTGCCTCGTCCGCCGCTGTTGCCGTCGGTTGCCGTGGTTACCCTTGCACCAGCAATTCGGTTTCGGAGATAATCCAGGGTGGCAGTGCCAGCGGCAGCTTTACTCCTCCACCCAGCTTGACATCGGCCAGTTCGTCGCCGTCTCGTGACACAGCCACACGCACCCCTTCCCCAACGACAGGCAAAAATGCTGCTGCTGATGCCACTGACAGCGGAGGAAAACCGCCGGTCGGGACAAGGCGCTCTGGCTCTCCTCCTGGGCCGACAGATCCTCCAGCCACCGCAGCATCATACGTAGCGACGACAACCGTTAATGACGTACGTAGAATCTGGGAGTATATACTAAATTTATTGCCTTTGGATTAGAATCTGGGAGTGGGAGATGTGCCTTCAGATTCCTTTATTTCTCAATCTCAAGGAATGTATGTTGTGTGTGTGTGTGTGTTTTTTTTTTCAGGATGCCATGAAGGTTCTCATCGCGATGATTGCAGCTAATAGTGCAATTAATATTGCTCTAGTGGTGAACATGAAAGACATCACCAGCAGCTGGGAAACCCAGTGGGAAGTGCTCTACGCCATTTTCATGATGTTCTCCGTGTTGTCCACTGTCACCAGCATATTTACTGCCGTATCCCCCGCCGACTCGCGGGCAAGAAGATTCTCAGCCTTCTGCGTAAGGTTGGGTTTGCTTCTGGCCACTGCCCTGTTCTTCGTCAGCATCACTTGCCAATTGGGCCATTCCGGATGTATCGCTGGGGTCCCGACTGCTGCTGTGCTCGTGATCTTCTTGGCCATACTCTGGTGGAAATATTGCTGATGCAGCGCCAAGCCAGCACCAGAAGAGAGGGTGCCTTGCCCTGATCTCACTTGCTCCTGACGTGGCAGGACCATGAATAACTGATGCGAGAGAAGGGAATGTGGCGCACGCTTGATGTAGGTTGTGAGAGAAATAAATCAATAATGTAATGCCCGCAACTTTGTTGTTGATTGCATCTGAAACCATTTTTGGGATGATGTTTGGTTAGTGGAACGAAGTGGTCCATCATCATCTCACTTTCTAGTACTTTGTTTGGTTTGTAGAATCGAATGAGTTAATCCATCACCACCCTATCCCTCGCAAGCTTATAACTAGTACTTACGAAAAATAGGATCATTCCACTAAAATTGAGATTTTTTTTAAATAGATAAAATTGAGGAATTGACTTATGAAGCATCACTCCACCTAAAATGATCTGATTCCTCAAATCAAACACACCAGCTCTTTTGGTTTCTAAATCCTGCCTTGTGTTGCTGTGGTATGGTTTCGTTCCAACGCTGCCTGCACTGAGACAAGGGTAGAGGTGAATGAAAAGGAATATAGTTGTATACTGCTGTGCTATGGCGAATTATTGGCGATCGAAGAACACCCTGGATATGCGCACCGCGGGGACCTTGTTGAGGACTTGAGGACACAAACCATCTTGTTTTGATTGATTCCCATCGTGGCTCCGTTTTCGTTTTGCCAAATGATTCGAGCGCGCCGATTCACAGAAAAAGGTTATTGGCTATCGTACGTCCGGTAGTGGCCGCAACCGGAAGGGTGGTGCCATCTTGCCATGCAGGTGGGCAGCCGACGATCTGCCAAGACTAACCATGCGCACGAGTCATTTTTCGAGCTGGATGAAGGTGATCTGTCGTGTTCTCTCTGTCGTTTTCGAACTCGGACTAGGCTCTAGTACATCAGCGGATGGTCACGGCTCAACTGGCTCCGACGAACCGATGTGGTTCAGCCGGCCGTTCACACTACTTACGACAGAAAAGCAAATAACTGATCAGTCAATCTAGTATATACTCCTACAATATTGACAAGACGACGCATAGTGGTGTGCCACCGGATGCCTATAAAAAGAGCATCAAACCGATGCATACTATCAGCAGCACAAATTCGACATTGCACAAGCTAAACCGCGGCAACTAGTAAAAATTACCAGCACACAGCACAGCGTCGTCCAGCCATCCAGCTCCCAGCCCCCAGATGGAGCTTACTTATTAGCTCACGGTAACATAACATGGCCCCAGCCCAGCCATTTTTCCTCCGCGATCTGCCCGGCGCAGGGATCCCACTCATCGACCTCAAGAACCTCAACCGGCCGGAACGTCAGTGAGGTGGTGGAGGCCACAGGCAGGGCCTGCGAATCCGACCTTTTTTTTTTTAACGCAAATCTGTTGGTTTTTTCAACCTAGCTTATCGAACAACCAGACTGAGAGCAACTCCAAGAGATGATGTATATATGTCTTGGAGTCAAATTTTATATATTTTTTAGAAAAAATAGGGCTCCAACAGGCTTTGTATCCGGTAACTCAAAATAAGAAGCCATATGTTGACACAAAAAAGTGTCCAGGCATGTGGTATGGGCTGCACCGCCATGCTCATAACATAAAGGACGTGTTAGAAAATGTTTAATGCAACACAACTGGAAGAACAAAGCAAAAGGAAGAAGAAGACGGCAACGCTGCACTACTAAAGTCGGCCAGCTTGGCAACGCTGCACTACTAAAGACGGCAACGCTGCATAACATAAAGAGATGATGTATATATGTTTGCAGCGATAGAAAACAAAAAATAAAAAAAAACAAAATCTGGGTTCTAGATTTGCCTAGCGCAGCGCTAGGCAAAGAGCCTTTGCCGCTGCGCTCGGCAAAGCTGCCATATTTAGCGATGTAAAACGGCAGCTTACCCAGCTTTGCCGAGCGCCAAGCTGGAGGTGCTAGGCAAAGAATTTTTTTTAAAAAAATTTGTTTCTCTTTGCCGAGCGCCAGGCGGGAGGCGCTAGGCAAAGAATTTTTTTTAAAAAAAATCAGTTTGCTCTTTGCCGAGCGCCAGGCTGGAAGCGCTAGGCAAATAATTTTTTTAAAAAAATCAGTTTGCTCTTTGCCGAGCGCCAGGCTGGAAGCGCTAGGCAAAGAAATTTTTTTTAAAAAAATTAGTTTGCTCTTTGCCGAGCGCCAGGCTGGAGGCGCTAGGCAAAGAATTTTTTTTTAAAAAAATCAGTTTGCTCTTTGCCGAGCGCCTTATTGGAGGCGCTCGGCAAAGAAAACGTCACGCCGTGACTACCGCCGTGACCGTCGCTTTTCTTTGCCGAGCGCCCGATAAAAGACGCTCGGCAAAGGAGCCTTTGCCGAGCCTTTCGTTGCCCGGAGCCCTTTGCCGAGCGTTGCGCTCGAGCGCAATTCGGCCTTTGCCGAGCGTCTCAGGCGCTCGGCAAAGCCGCAGTCTGCAGTAGTGGTAGTTAGATAATCATTCTGAATTATTATATCATAAAAAATAATGAAGTAGGAAGAATAAAGATTCTTTCTTTCATTAGGGGGCATATATAATACTCCTTCTGGTGTAGTTTGTAAGGCATTTCACGTATGTCAAGAGCCAAACTTTATAATCTTTGATCAATAATTTAGCTAACAACTTTTAACTATTATAATACAAACTTGATATTATTTAATTTGTAATAAGATGTACTACCCAATAATCATACGTTTATAATCATAAACAACATAATATAAAATAAATAATAAAAATATAATTTAGGAGACCGTGCCATGTTAGAAGATGCCTTGATCAGTGTTTCTTCAAACGACTAGCCGTTGTTGTTCACCATTTGTTTCTCAACTGTAGGTTTCTTTTGTCAAAACAAAAAAAAAGCAAGGAAGAATCATTCATCAATAATTTCTTAAGAAAGTATAACCAAACACTTAGTAAATAACCCAGAGGAAATGTCTCAGTACGCTACAAAAACCCCTTGTGTACTAGTGAAAACTCTAAAAAAGAGCAATAGCCATATATATAGGCAATTTGTGAAAAAAAAAGTAAAGATATTTTTTAAAAAATAAATATCTTTACTTTTGGAGGGGTTCAATCAAATACGGCTGGCACCTAAAGAGGAGCATAAGGCCGCCTTCCAGACGCACTGGGGCCATTTCGAGTTCAATGTCATGGCGTTTGGTTTGACTGGCGCTCCCAACACTTTCCAAGGCGCAATGAATACTACACTCCACCCCTTGCTGCAGCGCTGTGCCTTAGGCTTCTTTGATGACATATTGGTATACAGCGCAACTTTGGAAGAACATATAGAACACTTGTGTCAGGTTTTCTCCGTTCTGGCCAGAGATCATTGGCAACTCAAGGTGACCAAGTGCAAGTTCGCCAAGCAAAACATTGCCTACCTGGGACACGTAATCAGTGTTGGTAGTGTGGCTACGGACCTGTCTAAGATTGAAGCAATCTACGACTGGCCTGAACCCAAAGATGTCAAGCAGCTCTGCAGATTCCTTGGCCTGGTGGGCTATTATCGCAAATTCGTCAAACACTTTGCTGTGATTGTGCGACTACTGACTGATCTGCTGAAAAAGGGGGGTCCTGTGCCTTTGGACTTCCACTCATTCTGATGCCTTCTCTGCACTGAAGCAGTCTCTCATCTCGGCACCAGTGTTGGCATTGCCCAACTTCAACAAACAGTTCCAGATTCAGACAGATGCGAGTGAGCTCGGTGTTGGAGTTGTGCTTCTTCAAGAAGGTCATCCCCTCACATTTATCAGCAAGGCTCTCGGACCACATACTAGAGGTCTGTCAATGTATGAAAAAAAGTATATGGCCATCCTGTGGTTGCTTTGGAACAGTGGCGTTCTTACCTTCAGCATGGGGAGTATTTGATATATACCGATCAGCGCAGTTTGATGCATGTTACAGACCAACGTTTGCACACACCATGGCAGTTAAAGCTCTATACAAAACTGGTGGGTCTTCATTATAAGATAGTGTACAAACCTGGCTCCTCAAACTTGGCCGCTGATGCTCTGTCAAGACACCCTACTCCGCCTGTGCAGCTTTCAGCAGTATCCTCTTCTCAGCTAGCGTGGTTACTTGATGTGGTTGATGGTTACAACAAGGACCCGTCAGCACTTAAGCTTCTCCAGGAACTATCGGTCAATCCTGACAGTCATCCTCCTTACTCATTGCTGGACAGTGTCATTAGGCTCAAAGGCCAAATTTGGCTAGGAAACAATGAAGAACTGCAGAGCCATATTATGCATGCCTTCCACAGCAGCCCTTTGGGCGGGCATTCAGGCTTTCCTATCACCTTCAGCAGGCTCAAGAAGCCCTTCGCATGGCGCGGCATGAAGTCAGTAGTCAAGGCATTTGTGACATCTTGTTCTATCTGTGCCCAGGCCAAGTCGGACCGTGCTCGCTATCCTGGGCTTCTATCACCATTGCCAGTACCCTCGGAGTCATGGCAAATCATCTCGATGGATTTCATAGAAGGCCTCCTGCGCTTCGACCACGCTAACTGCCTGATGGTGGTCGTTGACAGGTTCAGCAAATTCGCCCACTTCATTCCACTTTCACACCCTTTTAATGCTCAGCAGGTGGCTCAACTCTTCCTCGACAATATTTATCGGCTGCATGGGATGCCAACGCATATTATATCGGATTGTGACCGCATCTTCACAAGCTCATTCTGGCGTGAGTTGTTCGGCCTCGCTCAGACTCAACTCTGCATGAGCTCGGCGTACCACCCATAGTCCGACGGCCAGACAGAGCACGTCAATCAGTGCCTCAAGACCTTCCTCCGATGTTTTGTGCACTCCTGCCCCCGCCAATGGATCAAGTGGATTCCTCTGGTTGAGTACTGGTACAACACCTGCGAGCACTCCTCCCTTCGTCGAGTTCCCTTCGAGGTACTCTACGGCCACCCACCCCGTCACTTCGGTTTGTCTGAAGCTTCGACTTCTTTCGTTGCTGACGTCAAGACTATGTTGTCTGAACGCAACACTATGCTAGCCTCCGTCCGAGAACACCTTCACCGAGCTCAACAGCGCATGAAGTCGCAGGCCGACAAACGCTGTTCCGACCGCGTCTTCAGCGTTGGCAACCTTGTCTAGCTCAAGCTCCAACCGTACATCTAGACTACGATCGCGCCGCACGCCCACCAGAAGCTTTCCTACCGCTACTTCGGGGCCGTACAAGGTGCTCGAGCGCATCGGCTCCGTCACATACAAACTCGAGCTGCTGGGTCATCATCAATACACCTGGTCTTCCACGTCTCCCTACTGAAGCCGACATCGTCGACCAAGCTCATCGTCTCCAGCACGCTGTCAGATATCGACGACTCGTTGCAAGTGCCCGAGCTGGTTCTCCAACGACGCCTCCATCATCGTGGCCTTGACACGGTACCGCAAGTCTACATCAAGTGGTCGGGCCTCAACGCGTCGCTCGCAACCTGGGAAGATGAGGAAGCTCTGCGCCAGCGATTCCTAGCTGCTTCGGCATAGGGACATGCCGCTACACAAGGGGAAGAGGATGTCATCGCCCCTCATCTCGGCCCATCACTAGAGAAGCCCAAACCTCGTCGCAGCAGAAGGGCCCAAGCCAGAAGCACTCGTGTAAGCGGCCCGGAGTGGGCCTGCATCCGTTGCAAGCCCAAGAGGAGTGATATTTAGGCAGCTGGTGAGAGGAGAGAAATCATCGAACATGTATTAACTGCATTCCTTGCTAAGGAAGAATAATTCCTCTGTAACCGGACCACGTTGGCCGGTATCCCACCTTCTTCTTCTCCGTTCGCAGTCCGATCGGTCGGGCTGCTAACACACCCGTCGTTGCCACTTTGTATAAACCGCCCCATTGGACGCCGGCCAGTCAGTGTTGGAAACTTGGAATTGGTACCGTACCTGCACACACACGTAGTAGCCTACTAGTAGTAGCCTCCATGTAGTATGTCGTAGAAGAGGAAAAAAATTGTCATGGATGAGGTCATCCAGCAGACGTCAAGGGGACTGACGACAGCAAAGTCGTCAGCATCTCCAATATCGTCAGCCGGCTGTACTCTCAATCTCACCGAGACACCAAATTGCGCAGCACTCAGGTCTTGGATCCGCGGCACTTAGTCTTGGCCCCCGACCCCGACCGGGGCCGCGAAAGATCGATCGAATCGTGATCGTGAGCCAAGCCACGGCCAACGCCCGACCGAATCGACCGGCTCCCCCACAGTCCCCCTACCGCTCTGTTTTGCGGCTGTAGCTGCGATGCGTGGGCGCATATATTGGCTGTGTTTGCGTGAGGGCTGTGTTTAGATCCCTGAAAAGGGTAAAAAAAAAAGTACTGTAGCATGTTTTGGTTTTATTTGGTAAATAGTGTCTAACCGTTGACTAATTAGGCTCAAAACGTTCGTCTCGCAAAGTACAACCAAGCTGTACAATTAGTTTTTGATTTCATCTACATTTAGTACTCCATACATGTATCGCAAGTTTGATGTGACGGGAAATCTTTTTTTTGCACAGTGCTTTTTTTTTTAGGAACTGAACACAGCCGAGGTAAAGTGCAGCTGCAGCTAAAGCTGCAAACGCACACAATACTGTGCGCAGCCGCTCCAAAGTGTCATGTATCACCTAGCCGTTCCAAAAACCTCGCCGTCCAAACATTTCTGCTTCCCGTGCTCCGGCATTGAACGTGTTGTGTGGGAGACGGCGGGCGGTGTACACTTTCCTTGATTTGGTGCGTCAACGCCCCTATCTACCGATCTGTTTTGCGTCTGTAGCGCCGATATTTTTGTCGGCCCTCAACAAACCATATGATTCGCGCTGACGTTCACGGCACGACGGCGTTCGTCGTCGCTCGTCACGTGCTGCTGATGCTCCAGGGTGCCAAGAATATTAACCAATTGGCTCGTCGGTCTTGCCGAATTCAAACCGCGTGGTTGCTTCCCGAAACTTCTCCCCGACAATCTTCCTTTCCCAGGCCGGCCCCCACCTACAGTCCACCAGCCGCTCCACGCCGACGCCGACGGATATTATTACTACTACCATCGGCAGGGCCTGCGAATCCGACGACGGGTTCTTCATCATGGTACGTACTTACATAGTCACATACTTGCAATAAAGGCCCTGTTTGGCAGGCTGTTTTTTTTGGCTTATAAGCCAGCTGTGGCTGATTTGCTGTGAGAGAAAAATACTGTTCCACGGCTGATAAGCCGTGCTGATAAGCTCAGCCGAACAGGGGGAAATACAGCTAATGTCTACCGATCGACCTGCTGTACGTCGCCGGTGACGGACGACGAACCTAGGGCTTGTTTAGTTCCTCTCAAAATTTCAAGTTTTTTCACTCTCTCTCCATCACATCAATTTTTAACCGCTTGCATAGAGTATTAAATATATGTAAAAAAATAACTAATTACACAGTTTAGTTGGAAATCACGAGATGAATCTTTTAAGCCTAGTTGATTCACGATTGGACAATATTTGTCAAATAAAACGAAAATAGTACTATTTATCGGGTTGAAAAAACGTTCAATCTAAACAAGTCTAGATTATCGAACAACCAGCCGACTGACCGTGAACGGCGCGTGGACGACATACAGGTGACGAACCACGGCGTTCCGGCCCCGGCGAGGGTCGTGGAGGGGATGCTGCGCGTGGACGGGGACTTGTTCCACTTCCACCTCCCGGAGTCGTCGGAGCGGCTCAAGTGCTATTCCGACGACCCCATCAAGGCCGCGGAAGCGAGGGCGCTGCTGGAGAGCCTGGGCCTGGAGCTGGAGCGGAGCCACATGGTGGCGGTCATGGGGAGGGATGCGCAGCTGCACATGGCGGTGAACTACTACCCGCCGTGCCCGCAGCCCGACCTCATCATCACCTAACGGCCTGCCGGTGCACAAGGACCCCCATGCCATCATCACGCAGCTGCTCCAGGACCAGCAGGACGGCGTCTCCGGCATCCAGGTGCAGCGCGGCAGCCGCTGGGTGGCCGTGAACCCCGTGCCCGCCGACGCGCTGGTCATCAGCATCGGAGACCAGCTGCAGGTAATTAATGACACAGTACACTTCACTTGCAGCTTGCGACTGGTTCTTTTTGCCTGTAAGATATGGTAATAATCTGCATGTACGTGCTCAACACAAGAAGGCGATCGGGCTGTCCACAAGCTTCCACTACTACAGAAACAGTCAACAGTGGCGGCCACATCACTGCTGAAATTAGGACAACCGGCAGTGATGACCCTTCACTGCCGGTTCTAGGCTCTGACAACCAGAAAATAATTGGAGGGTGCGAGAACCGGCAGTGATGACAACTATCACTGCCGGTTTGTGCCTCCCGCCGGCAGTGATGACAACTCCACTTATCACTGCCGGTTCAAGCCACGAACCGACAGTGATTTGATTCTATCACTGTCGGTTCTAGGATAGAACCGACAGTGATGAGCCTGACAGCACAAAAAGGTGGTAGCCGTCATCTTCTTCCTCCACTCTTTTATCCCGAGAACAGAGGCGCGCGTTTGGGCCACTCCCTCCAATGTTGCGGTCGCCCAAATCCGTGAAGCTACCACTTGGATTTGGAAGAATGGCTTGATCTTTTTGCTTTAAGGTTAGTAACCAGCCTCCATTCCTTCGATTTTGTTGCTTAATTAGCTTTGTTTTGATGGCTATAATGCTTGATTCTCATTCTTATTTCTCCATTCTTCTACAGAGCACTTTTCTAATTCATGGCTATAATGCATTGTTAGTATGTGATGTTATAATTGGTTCTTAGGAGTAGAGTAGATTCTTTTACAATGTTGATGAGCAAATTAACCCATGTGTCACCAAACAATGCATTGTTTGAGCAGTAGTGGCGGATCTAAGGGGTGGGTGGGTGGGCTCCAGCCCCCTAATGACTTGATTTACTACTAGAAACAATGCATTGTTCATGATAATGTCTCCAATTTTAGTATTTATTTAAATTAATGTCTCTATTTTTATGTGGCATGGAGTAGAATAATTGTTCTACAATATTGTGCAATAATTAATTTTTATGGGGCTGCGATTTTTAATTTATATGGGCATTGTTTGGAGCTACATTGTTATTCATGATCATGTCTCCAAATTTAGTCTTTTTTTAAATTACTGTCTCCATTTTTATGTTGCATGGAGTAGAATAATTGTTCTTCAATATTGTGCAATAATTGTTTCTTATTAAAACTTTCCTATGTTTTCTCTGTCCGGCCCATTTTACCTGTGCAGACATGGATCGAGGGTGGATGTACGATCTGTCATGTACAGACCAACGGTACTTGACGGGCATCGACGATTTCATCAAGCTCGCTAGAGCCAATGCTGGGGACTCACAGCCTGTATTCTGTCCATGCAAAGATTGCAAGAATACGAGAAAATGGGGCGACGTGGAGCATATACGATTGCACTTGATTACCAGGGGGTTCATGAGAGACTACACGATTTGGACTTTGCATGGGGAGGTTGGTCAAAATGTTGTACAAGAAAACAATGATGATGTGCCTATTGATGATGACCAATGCCTAGACGCATTTCTACCTATTGATGATGACCAATGCTACACAGTACCTGTGCCTACCAACGATAATGTGTTTAGGAATACATTAGTGGACGACACAGAGGAAAATGATGGCATTTCACAGTTTCTTCATGATGTGCATGGCGGATTCCTTAGTGCTACACAGTTGAAAAAACTGGAGATCATGAGAAAGGATGCAAAAACACCATTGTATCCGACCTGCCCAATAAGCAAACTGGAAGCCAACATCATGCTATTAGAGTTCAAATCAACGAATGGATTGAGTGATAAAGGCTTCGATAGCTTGTTAGGTATACTGCATAAACTGCTCCCGAAGGGTACCGAGTTACCAGAAAAGACTTACCTGGCCAAGCAAATGATTTGCCCAATCGGCCTCTAGGTTGAGAAAATACACGCGTGTTCCAACGATTGCATATTGTACCGTGGAGAAAAATACAAAGACTTGGATGCGTGTCCCAAGTGTAAAGCTCCCCGATACAAGCAAGGGCCGTCAAATCAGGGAAGCAAGACCAGAGGAGGGCCCATAAAGGTCGTATGGTATTTTCCTATAGCTCCACGAGTGCATAGGTTGTTTGCAAATGCAAAGTCAGCCAAACTGTTGCGTTGGCACGGCGAAGAGCGTAAGAAAGATACAATGTTGAGGCACCCCGCCGACGGGTCGGACTGGAGGACTATCAACACTATGTTCTATAAGAACATTGGTGGAGAGGTAAGGCATCTTTGGATAGGTTTGAGCACAGATGGGATGAATCCGTTTGACCAGGTTAGAAGCAATCATAGCACTTGGCCAGTGACGCTATGTATATACAACCTTCCACCCTGGCTTTGTATGAAACGGTCATACATCCAGATGCCACTACTAATCCAAGGGCCAAAACAACCTGGTAATGATATCGATGTGCTTCTACAACCAGTGATCGATGAACTACTACAGATGTGGGAGACGGGTGTGAAGGATGTTTGGGATGAGTATAAAAAAGAACATGTCACGATAAAGGTTATACTTATCGCTACAATCACTGACCTGCCAGGGCGAGGTTGCTTGTCTGGAGAGAAGACAAAAGGATACACTGGGTGTGTCGAGTGCTTGGACGAGACTGATGCTATACATCTACCAGAAAACAAGAAGATGGTCTATATGGGACACCGTAGGTTCCTACGAAGGGATCACCCTTACCGCAAGAATAGAAAAGATTTTAATGGGACTACTGAGAAACGTGGCCCTCCAAAGTATCGAGACGGGAAACAGATACTTAAACAAGTAAGCAAACTCACAGATGTTGTCCTTGGGAAGGGGGAAGGTGCAGTACCAGCGCCAGCCGGTAGTATCTGGAAGAAAAAATCAATCTTTTGGGAACTACCTTATTGGCCACTTTTGAGTGTACGTCACTGTCTTGATCCAATGCACATAACTAAAAACGTGTGCGGTAACACACTTAACATGTTGATGAACACCGGGGGAACAACAAAGGATTCTCTCGCGACACGCTTGGACATGCAACACCTGGGCCTCAGGAAGGAGTTGCACCCAATAACTCTTGAGGATGGCCACTTGAAACTTCCGGTGGCATCATGGACACTGAAAAAGGAAGAAAAGGCCATGCTTATTTCTTTCTTTAATGATCTCAAAGTGCCAACTGGCTACTGTGCGAACCCGAAGAGGCTAGTTAACATGAGAGAACTTAAGTTTAACTATGGTTGTATGAAGGCCCATGACTGTCATGTCATTATGACTCAGCTGCTCCCAGTTGCCCTACGAGGTATCCTCCCTGACAAGGTCCGTGCCCCAATCATAAAGTTGTGTTCATTCTTCAACGCGATCTCTGAAAAGGTCATTGAAGGGGCCAAGCTAGACCAGCTGAAGCAGGAGATAACCGAGATTCTATGCAGGCTTGAGATGCATTTCCCACCGACTTACTTCGACATATCAGTGCATCTACTTGTTCATCTTGTGGACCAAATTAAAGCCCTTGGCCCAATGTATCTACACCAGATGTTTCCTTTCGAGAGGTTGATGAAAGTTTTCAGGCGGTATGTTAGGAATAGATTCAGACCAGAAGGGAGCATGGTAGAAGGATGGACAACGGAGGAGGCCATTGAGTTCTGCACATATTATATGGACATCAATCGGGTCGGAGTTCCAGTATCTCGTCACGATGGAAGACTAGGGGGCAAAGGAACGATAGGTGAGAAAGCAGTCAAAATAGTCGAAGTGGTTTCCTTCAGACAGGCACACTTCGCTGTTCTCCAACAGGCCGACGGTGTGATGGCATACATTAATGAGCACAAGCAGTTACTGCAAGGTAAGCACATCGGTAGGTCACAGGCTTGGCTTGAGAAAAAACATAAGGAGGAATTCGGTGACTGGTTTTGACGCCGCAGGCTAGGAATGGTGTCGGGATGTCAGCTAGATCTCTTAGCTCCCGGACCTTCGACTACGGTGATGATGTACCAAGGTTATGATATAAATGGTTTTACATTTTGCACAAAAAAACAGGATGGAAAGAGCACCAACCAAAATAGTGTTGTTCGTTTCGACGCCCACGATGAATACAGCACGGTGGAGGCAACATACTATGGTTTCATAGATGAGATATGGGAGCTAGACTATGGACGACAGTTGAAGGTCGCTCTTTTCCGTTGCCAGTGGGTCCGGCTAGATGAAATCAACACCGACAATGATGGGTTCACTACCGTTGATCTATCCAAGACCGCATACAGAGATGACCCCTTCGTCCTTGCAAAGGATGTTTTGCAAATCTTCTATGCAAGGGATAACAATACAAAGGGAAGACTACAAGTAGTCATGCAAGGCAAAAGGAAGATTGTCGTTGTTGAAGGAGTGACGGACGAAGAAGAGTACAAAGGTTATCAAGAAATGGCTCCTTTTGGGGCAGACATTACCCTACCTATCCTTGAAGAGGGTGACGAACCTGCTTACCTCCGGAGTGATCACGATGAGGCCATCATAGTTAGAATATCATAAACTATGTAATCCTTAATGAAATGTTGTAGATCTTCATTAGTTGAACAACTTTGGTATTCATCACTTTCTGAGCTGAAATCATTTAGGGGCTCAAATTCTGGTTTGAACTAGTGAAACATGACAATGAAACATGTGCAACATCTCAAATTCCCGATGTAAGTTTTGTGAACAATGTGTACTAAGAATTTGTCAAATGTGAACAACTTTGGTATTCATCACTTTTTCATTTGAAATAAATTGGGGTTCTAAAATTTGGTTTGAACTTGTCGTTTTTCAAATTTTTTTAAAAAAGACAACTTGAAACATGATTTTGAAACCCCAAATGGTTGTACAACTCATCAAGGTCTACAACTCATCAAGGTCTACAACTCATCAAGGTCTACAACTTGAAACATGATTTTCAACTAGAAAAGTGATGTAAAGAAAGTTGTACAACTCATCAAGGTCTACAACTTTTATATTGGTCATTTCTTCATCCGACAAAGTGGTAATAACATTGTTCATAAATATTACACATCTCTCATAAGATTTCATAAACCATATGAGACACGTGTAGGTTTTGTGAACAATGTATATTAACAATTTCTCAAATGAAGAAATGACCTATACAAAAGTTGTAGATCTTGATAAGTTGAACAACTTTGGTATTCATCAAGTTTTATGTTCAAATCATTTTGGGTTTTAAATTTTGGACTGGACGTTCCATTTTTCAAAATTTCAAATTTGAAATGTTCAATTTTTTTCAAATGAAGAAATGACCTATATCAAAGTTGTAGATCTTCATGAGTTGTATAAATTTGGTAGTCCTCACTTTTTCATTTGAAATAATTTGAGGTTCTAAAATTTGGTTTGAACTTGTCCAACCGGTTCTAAAATTTTTTCATTTAAAAAAGTAAAACTAAACCGGTTCTAATGACCAACCGGCAGTGATGTCCCACATCACTGCCGGTTGGTCATTAGAACCGGCAGTGATGTTGGCTATCACTGCCGGTTTGATATTAGAACCGGCAGTGATGTGGGACATCACTGCCGGTTCTAACGACCAACCGGCAGTGATGGCCAACATCACTGCCGGTTGTAATATCCAACCAGCAGTGATGCTGGGGTTATAAAAGGGCTGGCGCTCCCGCCAGCCCCTTTTGCTCGACAAAAAACCAAACTCCCGCCAGGCGCCAGTGCACGCCGCCGCCGCCCGACTCGCCGTCCACGACGCCGTAGCCCGACCGCGCCGTTCGACGCCGCAGCCCGACGCCGGAGCACGACGCCGCCATCCTCGACGCCCCCAGGAGCTTCTCCCTTTGCTGATTCGCGCCACCCCTGCAGTTTGGGTGAGTGCCCATAAGGTGTTCGGTGAAATGCCTCATCGAGCTTCTCCCTTTGTTTTTATCATATATGTCATAAAATTGCTTGTATGCCTTGTATTTCATGATGAAGGAAAAACCAGCGTATGTATGTATTTGTTGGATGGAGTTATTTCGAGAAGTTAAGTCATAGGGAACTGCTATGGGTGAAAAAAAATAGTAGCGTATGTATGTATTCAGCGGCGTTCTTTTTCGCGCGCTTGTATTGTTGTATCCGTTCTCCACTGGACCATCAACCATGAAATTGACCAAACATGGAACTTGAGCCAAGCATAATTGTTATTTTGGTTTCTGCCAAAATCTATACCACAAAATCTATATATCTTGTGCTCCACATTTTAAGTAACTAATAACACGAGGGCGGCTACCTACAAATTTGCATCTGTAACGTAAAATTTTGGGTCACACATTAAGATAGGGAGGAGGACACAGTACAGAAGCTTCTTATGAAACTGAAAATCACAGGTGTTCTAGAAGAGGATAAAAACAAAGGCATGTAATGCCAAAATTGACTTCTTTTTTGATTGGAATGGAACAAAAATGACTTCGATATAGAAGAAAGCAAAACAACTTGAGTTTGGGCAACTCTAGCTCAGGACACTCGATTTTGCTTGAAATAGGATTTTTCATCAAGTCACCAGAAAATTAATTGTGAAGACAGCAAAGCATCAGTGAAGAAAAGGAGAAGATCGTCCAGTGATTACAAAGGCATCCATCGAAATTGAAGGATTCAACTCCAAAACCAGCGTGACCGATCGAGGGATCGGCTAGGCTGACCATTCGGAGCCCGTCCTTCGCCGCAAGAACTCGGGAACACCTCTTGTGAGAACCCATTGGGGAGATGCATGCCTGAGGTTGTGTCCTAGGGTCAGTAAGGCCACCTAGAACGCCGCTAGATCTTGTGGAGAGATGCAACAAATAGCAAGAGATTGAAAAAGTAGGGCAAAAAGGGGTAATAAATGTAAAAAAATTTGATTGAATATTGAATCTCTCAATTGGCCAACCATGATCCTCTAATATATATAGACAGGGGTGGTCTTATGCCAGTATGAAACATATCTCAAACGTAATTTGTAAGTTTTCTATGTAAACCGGAACCGAGTTGGACTCTAACTAGTCTTGAAACAGCCATGAAAACCTGCCTGGCCAGTTTTGTCGGGCCTAGGAAGGCCAGCCCTGCTGGTACAGTGAAGAGAAACCGGCCCTGGCCGGTTTCGGAAATAGTATGACATGAAAATAAAAACATCACAGGATAATCTCTTGAAATGTGAGATAGTATGGACTTTCTCATGATGATCTCCATTGTCAAGTTTCCAGTCCTTTGAGCCATCATGCTTTTGTGCTTCTTGATAAAAAACTTCTAATAACTTCTTGTCTAAACCTAGGGGTATTCTTGAAATGCTTAATAGCCCTATATAAATTGAAGAAAAACTTCTTGAATTCATCTCTTGTGCCCCTTTGGTTGTTATACGGGGTCGAGTCGGTAACTTGATCAAGAGTTGGAGTCAAGAGTGTTTTGACGCATATATGAGATTTACCCTAAGAAAGTTGATGCCTTTGATTGCATGTCCAGAAACATGACTCGTCATCGCCAATTCACCACTCGTCGCCGAGCTACTGATACCCCACAAGCAGAGAGCACTGCGACAGGAGCGTCGCAGGATCCAACTAATGGTGGTGGTAATCAGGACGATTGGAGCCCTAGCCATTATCTGCAGCTAGACCAAGGAGACGAGGTAATAACTTAGGTCAAACCTAATAACGTGATAGTAAGAAATCACGCTAGATAAGTTTGATGGGGACTTATTTATGAATTTTGAAGCAGGTTCCGCCGCAAGAGCCAAGTGGTGAGGGTACCAGCAAGACTAAGCGTGGTGCAACAAAGCTTCCTCAAACAAGTAAACATTGGCACATCTCTGAGTTCGACCAAGTAGGGGAGCCGGTGGAGCCTCTTACAGCATTAGGCCCATACAAGAGTGTCATCGAGGCACTTGTAAGAGACTTTATCCCGATCAAATACAGGAAATGGACTGGTCGTGAGGATGACCCATGGAGGGTTCCAGAAAGTGAGAAGGAGCTAGTTTGGAACAAGTTGAAAGGGTTTTTCACTTTTCCTAATGACTATGACGAGGCGACAGTCAAGAAGAAGGCCAAGGAAATCATGGGTCGCTCGTTCAAGACTTTCAAGGGAACCTTGTACAAGTTAATCAAGGAGGACAGAGAACCAAATTTTGAGGGAGGTCAATACACCAAGCAGAGAGACTTCTGGGAGGAGTTCAAGGATTACAAGCTATCCGAAGAGGCCAAGGCATCAAGCGAAAGAAATAGAGCAAACTCACTTAAGGCAAAGGATCCTCATCGCCTAGGATCGCGTGGCTATGTACGAAAGATTCCGGAATGGGAAATGGAAGTCCAGAAACTAGAGCAGCGCGGCGTTAGGCCTCAGACAAGCGATTGGCAGCCCAGATCAGTAAACTACCTACTTGCAAGGGGGGCACGATACAATAGTGACGGGAGCCTTAATGCCAGTAGTGAACCCGTCAGCGATCTCCTCCAGAGGATTTCAACCTTAACTGAGGAAGTGAATAGAGGTAACCGCAAGTCAAATAGAGAAAATGACGTGCTCACACAAGCACTTGGAAACAAGGAGCACCCCGGTCGCACTAGAGGAGCCGGGAATGTACCTTGGGTGAAAGCATTCGAAGGTGAATCTTCATCCTATAGGAGCCGGGCGAGGTCTAGAACACAAAGAGAAGAAGAGCTCCAAAGGTTTCGAAAGGAAATCGAAGATAGCATGGAAGCACGGATAGCTGCTCAAGTTGAGGCACGAGTTATGTCAGCTATGCAATCCATGTGTTCGTCACAACCGCAGTCTATCCTGACTTTGAATAGCCCAGTGCCCAAGGGTCGCAGTAGCTGCGGCTCAACCCCTATGCTTGACGAAGAAGAGGTCAATGCTCCTCATCCGGTGGACAACATCACTGGACCTATTAATGTCAGGTTATACATCCGTCAGCAGTGGACAAAAGACAAGGTGGCGGTCGGACAAGCATTTCCAAGAGGAGACGGCATCATTCATGGCAAGCCAATGCCACCCGGGTATGCCAGGGTCAGCATTGATAAGATCTTGGATAAGAAGTACAATAAGATACACATTGATTTCCCAGTGGAGGAAGATAGGCCGCGTCTTGTTCACAACTTGGGCACTCATGTGGCTTGGCGCAAACGCTTCATCAAGCTGGATGAGCAGCCATCTTCGGATGATGAGGATGGCAGTGAATCATCGGCATCGCCGCCGCCAAGATGTTTCTCTCCTCTGCAAGATCCTCATTCTCCCTCTCCTGCCTCGAAAGAGAAGACACCTCCTCCACCGCCAAAGGAGAAAACACCTCCTCTACCTCCTCAACCGCTAAAGGAGAAAACACCTCCTACACCTCCTCCACCGCCAAAGGAGAAAACACCTCCTCCACCTCCTCCACCTCCTCCACAGCCAAAAGAGAAGACACCTCCTCCTCCTCCGCGAAAATCCAAAGTGCGATCAGGTTCGACCTCGCAACACAAGAGGTCATCAGTTTCGGTTGGTAATGCTCCCCAGACAAGTAAAAAGAAGGTGGATGCTAGCATTACGAGTAAGATGAAGGACCCGATTGTGGAGCCTCCAAGCAAGAAAGCCGCCATTGCCTTCTTTAATCGAATAGCCAGTCTACCTAAGTGGAGACAACAGACCGAATTTGAAAGGCAACACAACAAAGAGAGTAATCAAATCAGAGCTAGAGAAATACACACCAAAGAATTGCTAGAGATACAGAACTTGGCCAACAACATGGGCATATCCATGGAGAGGGCCACGGAGTTGTATTACGGAACGAGAGATTTTGAAAAAGCCACGGTCGCATACAAGTATTCAAGAGGCAAACCTTTGGTCACCACCGAACAAGAGTATAAAGATTTGCCAACATACATGCGACAGTTGCATGATTATTACTCCGTGGATACTGCCAACGGAGACTGTATCGGTTTTGAAGTTTGCATCCCTCCCGGAATGGTTTTTAATCATCCTGAAGAAACGGTGCATACTATTTATTATGAACACCTCTTTCAGCTCTTCCAACGGCGCTCGCTCGATACGCAGATTTTGATGATATGGTCTATGTAAGTACCCTACCCTCACAACGTTATAATAAACTACGTGATTTGCATTTGAATATATCATATGTTTATTATGCAGGTGTATGGCAAAATGGTGCCTAAAGAAGAAATTGAGCAATATAGACTTCTTGGATCCCATATTTGTAAATGAGACAACATGCACCGCCCCTGGTAATGATGACTATGTACCAACAAGTTTGAAGATTGAGTTTGAAAGGATGTTCAGAAACAACAAAACAAACGTACTCCTACCCTACAACTGCGAGTATGTGTTCTCGACCCTTATTTTAGTGTTTCTTTTCTTGATATGTCATTCAATAACATGGACTTTGTGATTGCAGCAACCATTTCATCCTCGTAGATATCTATCTTCAAGATTCACATATCGAGGTGTGGGACTCAAAGAAAAAGCCACTTTCTCTTATCGACCCCCTAGTCAAAGTGCTGAATAAGTAAGTGAACCCAATATCACAACACTTTCTAATCACATAGGATATTGTAATGTCCTCGGTCTTCACACTTCATTTACAATGTAACATAGAATGAAGGCATTACCGAATTGGAGAAATCTCGATAGCAAGATGCAAAAGCAATGGAGGGCCCCATTCAGTGTAAAGTATATGGAGGATCTCAAGACCCTAGATCAACCGATGGGGAACAACGAATGCGGGTTCTATGTGATGTGGGCAATGCTAAAATACTTTGGCGCAAAAACAAATAAGGGAGATGACATGGTACGTAGGCATCCCATTTCTATTGTTTTGTCTTACGTTTGTGCATCTCAATATCATCTTGCTTCAATTACAGCGCAAAGCAAACAATCACAACCAGTTGCTAGATTTTGAGATGAGAGGAATTCAAGAGGAGGTAGCAAGGTTTGTATTGGACGAGATATTGACCAAGACAGGATCATTCTCCATTGCGAGGACTAAGAAGTACAAGGCGCAGTACGGAAGAGACCACATTGATAGGCTATTGTAATGCGACTCTTAATTCGATACTTAGAGTTTTTTTTGAAACTTTTGTAATATAAATGTTGATGGGTTTGTATTGTCTTCATTCACATCGATATCAAATTGATCGATAGCAACCACCTCCACCTCCACCTCCCCGACCTCCCACCCCACCACCTCCCCTCGAAATGAAAATAAAACAATTATTAAAATACAAATTGTGAATACTATATCACTACCGGTTCAAAGATAACCGGCAGTGATAATATAATCTACACAACCGGTTGGTTAAAACAACCGGTAGTGATGGCTCAAGTATCACTGCCGGTTTGTAACACGAACCGGCAGTGATACATGAGCTATCACTGCCGGTTTGGCATAACCGGCAGTGATGTGATCAGCTCATCACTACCGAGTTGGTTATGGCGGTTCAAAATCCGCCAGTGAAGGGGGGTTTTGAACCGCCAGTGATGTCCTTCTCTGTTGTAGTGTTCAACGTGCGCCCCATTGCTATTGCTATCCCCTCGAGAGCTTCATCGACCCGCCGTCCTCCTTCAGGTGACCATGCATACATTCTCAACCCGTCTCTGAATTTTTGTTTTCTCTGCACTGCAGTTGACTTTATGGCTTTCTGATTTTTGCTCTGCATGGTGTCTTTTGTGGTCCGTTCGTACCAGATCAACTTGACCTGTTAATTTGTCATCAAACTCAAACTTTTTCTTTTTTCTTTTCAACGAAAGAAAGAACTTGTCAAACTGAAACTTGAAATGAGTACATGTTCGACGTTGACCATTCCTGAAAAGCATGAAAAAAAAACAAACGATTGAACGACTGTCACAGAAAGTCGACCGTGTTGTCATCCCTTCACCGAAAAATACATGCAGCATGCCAAATTGACAAGCCGTACGTGGTGGTTGCTTGACACTTGACAGGCAAGTGGTGGCCACCTACGCGACGGAAGCGAGAGCGGTGCCACTGAGGCTGCTGGAGGCCATATCGGAGTGCGTGGGCTACTCCAGCTCAAACCTGCCCTACTCCAGCTCCAGTATCACTACTGCAGACTGCGGGTTTGCCGGCAAAGGCTGAATTGCGCTCGGCAAAGGCTTTGCCGAACGCAACGCTCGGCAAAGGGCTCCCGGCAACGAAATGCTCGGCAAAGGCTCCTTTGCCGAGCGTCTTTTATCGGGCCGTAGTATATCTTCAATCCATCTTCCACTATTTTGTCAAACAAACATTTTCTGTTATATTCTTTCAACAGTTTTGCTATATGTTGCCCGGGTGAAAATCTTCTCCAAAACTGACTTTTTCCTTTTCATTTTCTTTGCTTTTTTTTCTTGCTAAATACCACCCTTCGTTTCAAATTTATAAGACGTTTTGATTTTTCTAGATACTCCCTCCGTATCGGATTTAGAAGTCGTTTAGGACAGCGACACGGTCTCCAAAACACAACTTTGACCTCTTGTTTTTATACAAAAATATGTATAAAAAAGTGATATATGTATACTTTTATAAAAGTATTTTTCAAGACAAATCTATTCATATAATTTTTACATGTGCAAACTCAACAACTTAAAAGTTATTGATGATTTATATTCCCAATGTTTGACTCAAATCTTGTCCAAAACGACTTCTAAATCCGATACGGATGGAGTACATAGTTTTTTTTGCTACACATTTAGATATAAACTATTTGTAGACAAATAATAAAAACAACATATCTAGAAAAGTTATAAAACATCTTATAATTTAGAGGAGAGGGAGAAGCATGTATAGAAACAAACAAAATTAAGATTCGGGTGAAAATCTTCTCTCTGGATGGATTTACACTCACCTTGTACTAAGATTATTTTGGTTTAATTTCTTGGTGCAATAGATGTAACTAATTAAAAACTCGGTTGAGGGGGAGAAATATTTAATTTCACTGGTTTTTCCGAGTGAATTGGTCCTCAAAGTTCATGTGTGGTAAAAGAATATTTCACCTGTTTTTTATAACGCATGTAATTCGGGTGTAGAACTTCCTTCTATGCACTAGATTTTTTTAATAATGTGCTCACAAAATTAAATAGGATATAGGATTAATCTTTTCCATCCGGATACAGAGTAGAAGATCAATCTTTTTTCCAAAGGAAGGACTTATCAAACTGACTGAAACTTAAACCAAACGTTGACCATTTTTTCCAGGGCTGCTTGTAATGTATGGGGGGATAACATACACCGTGCCATCCAGCGGTGTGTGCGCAAGCTAGGTTGCTCAAGCCCTTCCTATTGCCTGCCAATCACAGTCAGTAGCCCAAGTTTTCTAGATGCAGCTCCTCAACCAGGCCCGCCGCATGGATCCGAGACCGAGAGTCCATTCTCGCCTGTCTTCATCCTGCAGAAGAACAACGTCAAGGTGGAGGTGATCACTAACGAAGCGACATATAATGAGGTTTATGCATTTTATTGTCTTTGCCTTGGGTGTTGGGATATGGGAGATGACTACCATGTTAATTAATAAATTCTTAAGTGGAGGAGTCTTAAACTTTTGAGACGAACTGATCGGTGTTCGATACTCCCCCTTTACTTAATATTATTATGTTTTTCCCCAGGATGTCTCGAAGTTTGATCTCGCGACCATAGCAGGCACCCTTTCTTTACTCGTCCCTATGGCCATTAATATCGATGGACTTACTACCAGCTGGGGACTTATGGGGAAAGTGCTCTGTGGCATTTTCATGATTATGTCACTCATGTTGGCGCTCATTGGATTATTCACGGCTTCCTTCCGCGAAGGATCACGGGCCAGAAATTTGTCGTCACATAGCGCCAGGTTGAGTTTGCTTGGGGCCACGATTGTGTTCGTGCTCCTCATCGCTTCCAAACTAGGGTGTGTCGGGTGTGCTGCTGGGGTCGCGCTTGTTTTGGTCATGCTTTCCTTGACCATTCTCTGGATACGCAGTGAGGAGCCAACAGGCAGGGCTGCTCATGAGGTTTGATGGGCATTGGACGAGATACATAAAGAAAGCCCTTGATTTAGACAAATTAAACATATATATATTTTCCCGAATGCAATATATACAATTTTCATAAACAAACGCTTGTAGTGTTGTGCAAGGAAGATACAATGAGAACTATTGTGGGTCGAACTATGTCTAGTCATATCCTTCTTCTTTTGTAAAATTGTTCAAGTTGTAAAGTTTGGGTTACATGTGAGGTTCTATGATTTATTCTGTGACGTTCTATGATATATTTTGTAGTATTCACATAAATGTGATGTTCTATTATATATTTGGGGATGTTCATGTAGTATACATGTAATGTTCTTTATTGTATTATTGAAGTTCATGTCGTATACATGTGATATTTTGTGGTGTGTTTGTAATGTTCACGTAGTATACATATGATGTTCTATGATGTATTTTGTGATGTTCACGTGATACACATGGGATGTTCTATGATGGTTTTTTTTATGTTTTATGATGGTATATTTTAGGTTGTTCAAGTAGTACCGGCATGTTGTTGTCTTTGTTTCTTCTCTTTTTCGTGGATTTTTTTTCATTTCCATTATTTTTGTTTTCCCTTATGCCTTGTTCTATGTTCTATTATTTTTCCTATTTTTTATATGTTATGTTATTTATCTATTTCTATATATTTCGTAGATTTTCTCGTTCATTTTTCCTCTATTTTACAGATATTATAATACCCTTCACATGAAAGTATATTGTTTTTATCTTAATTCCGAAATACTATTCTCTATAACTTAGAACATTTGTTTTTATGATGACGAAACATTTTATTATGGACCTAGAACATTTGTACTCAATAAAAAGAATTGTTCTATCTTCATACGATAAATGGTCGTCAATAAAGTTTTATCTAAATTATCCATGTGAGATCTTATTTTAAAGAGTTTATTATAAGGAATACCATGGTGCAATCCGTTTTTAGTTTCTAGACTTGGTTTCACAGCTACGACTTTGTTTTAGTTTGTAGAGACTGCGACGTCATGTGTCAGCCATGCAAGATCACCACCTGACAAAAAAGAATCTCCGGTAACAACTTGGCATCATTCTATTAGGGCCTCGTTTAGATGAGAGAATTGTGGAGAAAAACGCTGTATCAGAATTCCTGTAGCATTTCGTTTGTATTTGGTAAAAATTATCCAAATTTTGACTAACTAGGCTTAAAATGTTCGTCTCGCAAAGTACAACAAAAATGTGCAATTAGTTTTTGATTTCATCAACATTTAGTATTCCATGCATTTGCCGATATTTTAATGTGATGAGGAATATTCTTTTTGCATAGTGGAATTTGTGGGGAGAATTGGGGAACTGAACAAGGCCTAGGCACATGCAATAGGTCGTTAGGAGCTTTCTATAAGCATCCACATAGGAGAGAGAGGGGAAGAGAGAGAATGCACTGCCGCTACGCCTGCCGAGTGTCTTCACGGATTACAAGATGTAACTGGCTCCCACACCCGTTTCACGCGTGGAGAATTTGCCTTGTGCTGCCCGGCACGGGCGAGGCCAACATCGCCGCCACGGCCGAGGACGCCGCCTCCAGGCGTGGGCGAGACCACCGCTGCCGCTGCCGGACATGGGTGAGGCCACGACCGCCGCCGCAAGCGCGGGCAAGGCCGAGGTCACCGCCGCCAGGCGCAGGCGCGGGCTCGGGCTCAGCCGCAGTCGCTGCCCCAGAGCGCGGACGAGGCCGCCGCCGCCGTCGAGCGCGCGGGAGGCGCGGACGCCAAGCAACCGGCTGGGAGAGGACGAGTGCAGCCGGCAATGTGGCGGATGAGCAAGTTCGGTGGCGTGCAGGAGGCTGTTGTGCTTGAGATCTCGTTGTGCTTTCCGTGAAAAAGAAGAAAGAGAATGAATAAAGATGGAATGCGAGCGTAATAAAATATGTATTGTGTGTTGATTTTGGACAGAGTGTTAAAACTTGACCTTTGGGTGGGTAATCTTTTATGCTATCTGTAGACGATGTGGCAATGACATGGCTGGTTGCCCTTACTAAAGAAACGGTCCAACAGTTGTAAAATAAAAAGGAACGGTCCAACATGTTACGGTCAACACTGAACAAACAATCTGAGCGCACGCGGGTTGCAGGAAAAAAAAATTGCCAACGCGAGGATGCTGTCCGAGCAGCCGGATCTTAGCATGCCCCGCCGGCCCGCCCCCCGCCTAACGACCAGGTTCACTTGGTAGACGAGCTGTCTGCTTGAGGGAAAAAAGCCCAAGTATTCGCCTGTGTTCCTTCCGGCCCAATCTAATTCGGTTCTCCGTCTATTCCTCTTCGCTTGTAGGCCCAGAAACATCGCCCCGCATGCAGTCACTCCCCGATCTCGCACGCAGGGCAGATCGCCCGTCTTTTTTTGTTTTTTTTTCTCTTTTTTCGAAAGATTCTCTCAGATATGTTTTTGATGGAAAGATTTCAAAAAATAGACTATGTTCTTGGCGCCACAGTCATCGGCGCCAAGCTACAACGTCATGGCGTCAGTGTCATTGGCGCCAAGCCCCTGCGTTGTAGGGCTGACGTGGCAGGGTGCTTGGCGCCAAGACTTGGCGCCGTAGATCTTGGCATCAAGGCTTGGCGCCATAGATCTTGGCGCCAAGCATTTTGACATATGGGCCGGTAACTCTTCTTCCTCTGTTCCTCTCTCTTTCTCTCATCCGTTGCGCTGCTGCTCGTCATCGTGCACTGCCAAGCCGACATCGCGCCGCGGCCACCGCGCGGCACCGCGGCTGCGCCGTCCCTCCGCGCCCATCGTGCCCCGTGCCGGCGCCCCACGCGACTTCCGCGGCCCGCCCTGCTCGTCGATTGCCGCCACCGGCAGCCCGCCCCTCCCCGGCCGCCCAGCCCCACCACTGGCAGCCCGGCGCTGCCCGGCCGCCCAGCCCCGCCCCTCCCCGCCACCGGTAGCCCGGCGCTGCCCCGATGCGGGTGGCTCACCCCGGCTGGCGTGGCACGGCCGTCCCCCCTCCCCAGCCGGCCTGCAGTTGCCCCACCGCGGCCGCTCGTGCAGCAGCGGTTGCCTCGCCCCGCCCGGCCCTCCTTTCGCGGCTGCCGGTAGGAGCCGTGCGGCACCCGTGCTTGCTCGGTCGGCGCCGGTGCCATGGCCAAGTCCTCCCTGATCACTGGTGCCATGGCCCAGCCGTGCCAACCCGACGTCCTCTGCGTGTCCAAGTGTAAGGTAGAATTAGTTGTTTGATTTTGTTAGTAGCTGGGAATAGTGAGCTAAATTGTTTGTTAGTTCTTGATTTAGATTGATAAATTGATAGTACCTAGTTCTTGATTTAGATTGATAAATTGATAGTATCTAGTTCTTGATTTAAATTGTTAAATTGATATTATATAGTGAATTGATAGTATTTATTTAGTTATTAGTATATGTGATGATTTTGGTAGATTATTGACTTGGCGAGTTAGTTATGTAGATATGTAGTTACATATGTAGTTGAATAACTAGTTATTTAGTTAAGATTTAGCTATGCAGTTACTAGGTTATATCTATAGACTTAGGGTTAGTTTATGTAATTAGGATTTAGTTAGATACCTATTTATTGAAAACTAGTTTGGACTAAACATAGTGTGTTTGAATTTGTGTATGAACTTTTAGATGGACAACCTAGTGAGCATATATCATGGAGGCACTGTGGAACGAGATCGTTATGGATATGTTGAGTTTGTTGACATGCAAAGCGTGCTTGTGCTATTCAATGAGAAGCCATCATTTAGTGAGTTGGTTGCAAGGGCTCGGGAGGAGGTACATTGCCAAGGAGATGATGGCATTGTAGTTGAGGGTGTACTTCACCTAGGTTCCCCTCCCAACATGCTAAAGAAGATAATCCCAATAGGGTGTACAGATTAGTTGGAGAACTATGTGAGATCAGCTATGAAGAGCCAGTTCTAAAGTTTGGACGTGGTTGTGCATCGGGTGCTAGTTGATCCCATCCCTCTTGGGTTTTCCCCGCCAATGGGTGAGCAGGCATACTTCGACCCTCCCGTCCCGGAACATGATGTGGATGCGGAGGTTCTGCCTACTATTCACGAGGGCCTTGTTTAGATTCCAGAATTCACCCTCAAATTCCACTATGCAAAAAGAAGATTCCCCATCACATCAAAATGCCGGCACATATATGGAGTACTAAATGTAGATGAAATCAAAAACTAATTGCACAGTTTTGTTGTACTTTGCGAGACGAACATTTTAAGCCTAATTAATCAAGATTTGGACAATTATTACCACAAATAAACAAAAGTGCTACAGTGTTCGGGGGGTGGCACTATGCAGATTTAGCCACCCCGACTTTGTGATCTAAACAAGGCCGAGATGGAAATTGGAATGGAATGATTCCTGCTGGCTGGAATGCCGCCGCAACGCAGCCGATCGATAAACCAACCGGTGGAGGGAACCATTGAAGCCTTTTGCAACGCCGGCACGCAGTGGCGGATCCAAAGGGGGGGCTGGGGGGGCTCCAGCCCCCCCTAATTTCTTGATTTCAATGCTAATTACTGTAGAAAAAACTTGATTTCACCGTTAAATCTTCGTGCAAATCAACATCTCTGTTGTTTTAGCCCCCCCTTATCCCGCATCCTACATCCGCCACTGCCGGCACGGCACCACGCCACCACCCGCCGTTGTAATCCTTTATTATAAACGGCAGCATTGGACTCCCACACGTACCCTACTACTAGTAGCCTCCATGTTGAAGAAAAAAAATTGTCATGGATGAGGTCACTGGGCAGACGTCACGGGACTGACGAGGGTAACATCATCAGCAACTCAGCAATCTCCCCGGCCGTCTTCTCAATCCCAAGGAGATGGCAAATTCCACGGCAATAATTAATGACTTCGAGTTAGCATTTCTAGTATTTATCTTTTTTAGCATGACATGCATTTAGTTTAAATCTAATCATAAGATATATAAACTCTTATTGCATCCCTTCATGTGACTTCACAAATTATAGTTTAGTTTTTGACTTTTAAGTAAGTTGTACATTTTTTCCCACATGTTAAATAGAAACTTTAGTGTTTTTTATTCAAAATTTATTTTTATTAAAAAGAGTTTAGGTCTTAGTAATATTATTTTCCGCATGTTGAAACTCAAAGTGTACCCTAGCACCGAACTAGTTGAATTGTTGTATCACAGAATTATATGTGTGTAGTATTATTTTATATATCATAGAGTGCTAAAAATTAAATTACCAATATTGATATCACATAATGTTTCATTTACAATGTATAAAGTTATCTAAAAACAACTTATGAAATTCTTTATTAGGGAGTATTAATATAATTTAAAGGGAATTGTCGATGTTATGTCACTGCTACGTGGTTTGTTAATTAACATTTTCCATGCTTATAAGGTATTAAAATAAATATTTATCCTAATGTATATATGTTTACTTGGTATACATGGTCAAACATAGTATTATGGTTATTTAATTTCAAAATTGTAGAAGTTTGTAATATAGAAATATATATGTTTCATATATATATGGCCAAACATAGCATTGTGATTATTTAGTTTCATAGGTGTAGAAGTTTGTAATTTAGAAATATATGTCGCATATTTTATGAATATTGATTTATTTTTTAGTAGCATATATTAGTATTTACATATAGATTCGAGATGCAATGTGAGATGGTTATTATGGATCATGTTGCATTATGACAAAATGAGTAATTTAGATACAAATTTAGGGGGGTTATTTTGAATTATTTTTCATAATGATAAGTGTGGGTAATTTATATACAAATTTAAGGGATTATTTTGGATTATGTTTCATAATGGCAGAGGTGAGTAATTTATATACAAATTTAAGGAATTATTTTGAATTATCTTTTATAATGGCAGAGGTGGGTAATTTTTTATACATTACATTAGATCCAATGACTATTATCGGAGATGATTATTAGAGTCTACCAAATTAAAGGCCAGATGTTTCTGATTATTGTGAGAATTTCTAGGATTTATTTTTTTTCGTAGTGCGTCTTAGTGAGAGTTAACGTTATGCCTCCGTTGAGACTTCTAATTACTAATTGTAAGATACTTCACTACGAAGACATGGAGATGGTGAGCTTACTTATTTACCCAACAAAACGCGTTCTGTCCCTTTGGGACGTGTCCCTATACACGATGAGATGAGATACATAATCACGAGATGGAACGGGACGTTTCCACTCGTACGGGGTACCTACCTACCGTGGACGTCGAACGTGGAACGTACGGCGAACGCCGCCGCAACGCAGCCGATAAACAAACCGGTGGACGGCAAGCCGGACTTAAATCCTGGACCAAATCTGATTCCCTACCTGATCTCACCGAATGGTCACGCGTCAATTAGGACTCCGACAAAGCAATGTGGTCCAGCCATTGAGTCAATCTATTACACTCGTATGACATAGATCACCAGCTACTCAGCGCGTCAAGGCAGTCAGGAGACGATGGTTTCGTGTAGGGGCGACGGGCGACCCGGGGCCGCGAAAGATAGATGGAATTGTACGTGATGGTGAGACCAGCCCCAGCCGCGGGATAATAACCGCGCGCTGACGTTGACGACATGACGGCGTTCGTCGTTGCTCGTCAGGAGCTGATGCTCCAGGCTGCTAAGATTAACCACGCGGCATTATATTTTTCGAGCTGGATGAAGAAGGTGATCTGGCGTGGCAGATGACGGTCGACCTCCGGGGTCCGGTGATGACCCTGCCTGAATGCGTGTCGGACTGATCCTCCTCCCGGTGAAAGCCTAACTGCGCGCTGACGTTCACAGCACGACGGCGACCCGTCGTCACTCGTCAAGGCCGGGATGGAGGCTCAGGTAGCATGGGTAGGCACGGCGAGTGCTCTAGAATCTAGACGGAGAACACGGGTCGTTTTCGCATGTGAAATTAAGCCACTACTCGGACCTGTGGCTGCAGTACTATACAACAGCGAATGGTCACGTACGGATCAAAAACGCACCATAGCGGTGCCACTACCACCACCAGATTGCCTATAAAAAGAGCAGCAAACCGCAGTACGTAGCTACTAGTAAAAATTACCAGCACACAGCACACTAGCACAGCCTCCAGGCATCCAGCAGCCCCAACCCAAGGGCGACTGGGTGAGCTTAGCTCACGGTAACATAACATGGCCCCAGCCATTTCCAAGCCTCTCCTCAGCGATCTCGTGTCACAGACCGCCGGCCAAGTCCCATCGATCAGGCCTGTCGGAGACCGTCCGGCGGACCTCGCGAATGTCGACAACGAGTCCGGCGCCGCCGGGATCCCGCTCGTCGACCTCAAGAAGCTCAACCCCAACGGGCCGGAGAGCCGTAAGGTGGTGGAGGCCATCGGCAGGGCCTGCGAATCCGACGGCTTCTTCATGGTACGTACTTACATACGTGCAATAAATACAGCTGTTGTCTACCGGTCGACCTGGTGTAGCTTAATTAATCGAACAACCAGCCGACTGACCGTGAACCAACGGCGCGTGGACGACATACAGGTGACGAACCACGGCGTCGTTCCGGCCCCGGCGGGGGTCGTGGAGGGGATGCTGCGCGTGGACGGGGAGTTGTTCCACTTCCACCTCCCGGAGTATTCCGACGACCCCAACAAGGCGGCGGAAGCGAGGGCGCTGCTGGAGGCCCTATCGGAGAGCCTCCTGGGCCTGGAGCTGGAGCGGAGCCACATGGGGAGGCATGCGCAGCCGCACACGGCGGTGAACTACTACCCGCCGTGCCCGCAGCCGGACCCCCATGCCATCATCACGCAGCCGCTCCAGGACCAGCAGGACGGCGTCTCCGGCATCCAGGTGCAGCGTGGCAGCCGCTGGGTGACCGTGAACCCCGTGCCCGCCAACGCGCTGGTCATCAGCATCGGAGACCAGCTGCAGGTACGTAATATAACACACACATCACTTGCAACTTCCAACTGGTTCTAGCTTCTTGCCTGTGAGATATCCGTCGTAATATATAATCTGCACGTGCGTGCTCAAGTCGATCGGGCTGTCCACAAGCTTCAACGTGCGCCCCCATTGCTATGGCTACCCCCTCGAGAGCTTCGTCGACCAGTGGCCGTCAAACCCGCCGTCCTCCTTCAGGTGACCATGCATACATTCTCAACCCGTCTCTGAATTTTTGTTTTCTCTGAACTGCAGCTGACTTTACGGCTTTATGATTTTTGCTCTGCATGGTGTCTTTGGTCCGTTCGTACCAGATCAAACTTTTTCTTTTTTTTTTCTTTTCAACGAATGAAAGGACTTGTCAAACTGAAACTTGAAATGAGTACATGTTCGACGTTGACCATTCCTGAAAAGCATGAAAAAAAACAAACGATTGAACGAATGTCACAGAAAGTCGACCGTGTTGTCATCCCTTCACCGAAAAATACATGCAGCATGCCAAATTGACAAGCCGTACGTGGTGGTTGCTTGACACTTGACAGGCAAGTGGTGGCCACCTACGCGACGGAAGCGAGAGCGCTGCCACTGAGGCTGCTAGAGGCCATATCGGAGTGCGTGGGCTACTCCAGCTCAAACCTGCCCTGCTCCAGCTCCAGGTATCTTCAATCCGTCTTCCACTATTTTGTCAAACAAACATTTTCTGTTATATTCTTTCAACAGTTTTGCTATATGTTGCCCGGGTGAAAATCTTCTCCCCCAAAACTGACTTTTTCCTCTGTACCAACTTTCTCCTGCACTCGTCCATCCTCTATATCTCTACTCTATATCACGTGGGACCCACATGTTAGGCTTTTTTTTTCTTTTTTCCCCTCACCTGACGCCCTCCCTCCCTTCCTCCCTCCCCATTCTCTCTCTCCCGCACCCTGTGGCTCCTCGCGCGACCCTGGCGGCCCCCGCTCGCGCTGCGCCGGCGACGGCGTGGCTTCCTCGCGCCTTGCGGCCGCCCCCCGCCGCTCCTCCTCTGCTCCTTCCCCTTTTCCCTCTCCTCGCTCTCGCGGAGGTGGCCGCGTCCGGCGGCGCCCTCGCGCGGCGAAGCGCGCGCCCGCATCCGATGGAGATGGCCGCCACGGCCGACGGACCAGCGCATGACGGGCCTCGGCGGCCATGGCACCCCCTCCCCGCGCCCTCCACCGGCGGCCACGGCACCCCCTCCCCACGCCCTCCACCGGCGGTCGCTCCTCCTCCACCGGAGGCGCACAAGGGCGGCGGCCATGGACCTCCGGCGATGGCTGCTCGAGCTCGGGCCATGGAGCTCCGGCGGCGGCTCAACCTCCTCCTCTGCTCCTCCCCTTTTCCCTCTCCAGGTGCAAGGCGAGGCCAGTGGTGGGCGGCGGCCCCACGCGCGGATAGTGCACGACCGCTATCACGCCAAATTTGGCGGACGGAGCCTGCAATAGCGGACTCGCTATCACGATAGCGTACGCCGCTGCAGGGGTTCTTCCGCTAAATGATCCTGCCGGATCGTTTACCGGACCTGAGTGCAGTGAGCCTTAGTTCACTGAATTTGGAGGGCCAAATGTACTGTAGCAACACTGTAGCATTTCGTTTGTATTTAGTAATAATTGTCCAACCGTTGACTAATTAGGCTCAAAACGTTCGTCTTGCAAAGTACAACCAGACTGTGCAATTAGTTTTTGATTTCATCTACATTTAGTACTCCATGTATGTATCGTAAGTTTGATGTAATGAGGAATCTTTTTTTTGCATAGTGTATTTTTCAGGAGTTTTGGAGTAACTAAACAAGCCTCTCATTGGGATGGCCTGATGGGATTGACAACCGCCTCGTTGTTTACTCAAGCTGCTAGGTAGGCCTTGCGTCCACGTCACCCGTCTTTTCCAAGTCAGCCTGGGCACTTTTAGACCGAGAACCGAACACCGAACCGAACCGAAACCGAACCGAAGTGTCGGTTTTTTGGTTCGGTTTCGGTTTCCGATTCTGGAGACTTCGGTGTTCGGCTCGGTGTTCGGTTCCTACATCTAACCAAATCGAGAAACCGCTGGAACCGAAGTGTCTGCAACCGCCAAAGGGCGAAGGCTCCAGTGCGCTGCCGCTGTGCCTGTTCCCTGTCCGCATATCCCTTCCTGACTCCCCCAGTGGCCCAGCCCAGTAGCCCACCTCGACCATAGCCCACAGGCCACACAACATTCCCCACTCGGCAATGCCAAACCCTAACCTATCCAGCGTAGCGACACATCGGGGCGACAGCGGAGCGAGCAGGGCCACGCTGCGACTGCACGGTAGAGCAGTGCGACCGCGGAGCAGGGCAGCAGGCCACGGCGCTGGCCTGCTCGAGTGCGGAGCATGGCGCGGCGGCGGCAGCCCGCTCGAGCACGAAGCAGGACACGGCGGCGGCCTGCTCGAGCGCGGAGCAGGGCGCGGCAGCGGCGGCCCGCTCGAGCGCGGAGTAGGCGCGGCGGCGGCCCGCTCACGGAGCAGAGCGTAGCGGCGGCGGCCCGCTCGAGCGCGGAGCAAGGTGCGGCGGCGGCAGCCCGCTCGAGCATGGAGTAGGGAGCAGCGGCGGCGGCCCGCTTGAGCGCGAGCAGGGCACGACGGCGTCTGCGGCGCGCGCAAGTGCGAGCAAGGCGTGGCCGCAGTGTGGCCTCAAGCGCAAGCAGGGCGTGGCCACGCGGGCAAGCGACGGCCGGACCCGAGCGGAGTGCTAGCGCATGGGGTAGACGACGGATTTGGTTTTCTTCGTTTTAAACCGAAAAACCGAAGTAAAAAACCGACACCGAAGTTGTCGGTTTCCTGTTTTGAGGTAGACCGATCAGTTGCTGTCTCATGGAAAACCGATTTTTTTTAAAACCGAAAAACTGAACCGAATTGTCGGTTAAAACCGAATGCCCAGGCTGATTTCCAAGGGCATATTGGATCGAATACTAGATCGGGATGTTTAGTTGGTGGGATGAAAAATTTTAGAGTATCACATCAGATATTTAAAGGGATGTCAAAAGGGGTGTTCGAATACTAATAAAAAAACTAATTACATAACTCGTCTGGAAACCACGAGACGAATTTATTAAGCCTAATTAATCTATCGTTAGCACATGTTTACTGTAGCATGACATTGTCAAATCATAGATTAATTAGGCTCAAAAATTCGTCTCGCAAATTTATCGTAATCTGTGTAATTAGTTATTTTTTATCTATATTTAATACTCTATGGATGTGTCCAAACATCTGATGTGATAGGTTACAAAAATTTTGGGAACACTCCTACAGTTGACAGGCGGGCAGTCGTAGGTGACGGTGGTCGGTGGCCGGACTGGTGCTCCTTTTCTCCTCTCTTTGCCGGATCCTCCATTGCAGATATTGTAATATTGTAGGTGCGTTACGTGGCAACACCTAGGCAGATTTGCTTCTTTTTCGTCTGACCTATTTGATCTAAACAAACAATAAGCCCACTTTCTCGCCCCCACTCGATCGCTTTCTATAGCCAGGTACTCATTCTCCGTCTACTTGCGCACCACCGCTAGTTCCGTCTTTCTCTCGTTGAGCACCACCACTCGAACTAGAGGTCGAGCAGCCCTTGAATCCGACGGCGAGGGAGGTAGTGAAGGAGCTCACCAGCTCGGCAAGAAAAGCTGCGAAGAAGCACACAAGCGGCCGATGTGAGGAATGATGATGTATTTTCTCCTGATGTAGTGACTACTGCAGAGAACGAGGGGTGATACGCGGGGCGATATCGACGTTTAGGACAGTGCCATAGCGATATCGACGTTTAGGACGTTTATTATAGACCTTGATATTTAAAAGAAATAAATAAGGTTGGTCCATTTAAAATCAAACAAAGATAGCTAGCTTTAGATGACCGCACAACAATAATACGTGGTGTTGCGACATATGAACAAGTTTGCTATTGCCATAAGTACCGAACAATAAATTGTACGTCCCGGTGCAACGCACGGATATGTTTTGCTAGTAATTTATTATGAGAGAAAAATATTGTTCGTTCGCTAATAAAGTACGGCTTATAAGATAAGCGAACGGGGCGGCCTGGTTGGGATGGCCTGATGGGATTGACAACCGCCTCGTAGTTTACTGCAGCTAGGGCCCCACTTGTGTCCACGTCACCCGTCTTTTTCATGAGCATATTGGATCGGATACCAAGCATCTCATCGCCGCCGCAGTTGACAGGCAGGCAGTCGTAGGCGGCGGTGGTCGGTGGCCGGACTAGTACTCCTTTTCTCCTCTCTTTGCCGGATCCTCCATTGCAGCCTCTTCTACCTCGTCGATCAATTGTTTCCCCCAAAGAAAAGATTTGTTTCGACTTTGGATCAGGAGCACTGTCGGTATGGGCTCGTCGCATCACGTGGCACACCGGCAGCACCAAAGTCCGAGCCATCCGTGCAGCGTCGTCAAGCTCAATTGGTGTGCCCCCATTGGCCCATTTCCATTTGCTTGTTTTGTTTCCTTCTTCATCCATCTCACATTCTGCGTGGTGCCCGTATGTTCTTATTTGTTTTCATCCTTTTCCTTTGGACTGGAATTTGATGTGACTCTAAAGGGGGCTGCTTTTCTCCTCTGCTCGCTGGATCCTCCGTTGCAGCGTCTTCTTGTTAGTTGATCTCTTTCTAACTCGGTCCAACGACCAAGTCAAGTCCTTGATAGTACCCTGATCGGGGGTATCCAGTCGTTGAATGGGCTGGTGGGCCCCCGTTGCGCAGCACACTATAAGAGAGAGGTGGGGGCCAGGGGCTCAACTAACGAGGTTCACCGCCGCCGCTACAGGACCCCACCTCAGAACCCTAATCCGATCAAGAGGGTCGTGCTGTGAGCGACGGGAAGTACCACTGGACTTCACTGCTGCGGACGCCACTGCTACTTCTACACCGACTACCACTTCACCAAAATCCCACTGGTCTGCACATCCGTTTCCCTCTCTTCTCCTTTCTCTTTTCTTCTAGTTTCTCTCTGTCTAGTTGTGTACTAGAACATGTAATCAATGTGAAAATGTAACCCCTAATCTACTCACTGTGATCTTTTGGATCCTACAATGGTATCGGAGCCAGTCAATAGTCAGATTAGCGAGTAGATCATAGATCGGGTGAAAGAAAGAAATCAAAGGAAAAGTAACCGATTTAAATCGGGAAAGAAAATAAAGAAAGAGAAACCGATTTTGAATCGGTAAAGAAACCCTAACCATAGGGGAATGGACAAGAAGAATGAGAGAAAGAAAAGAAATAGAGGGTACCGACCGGGACAGACTCCGGCGAGGCTAACACCTCGTCGCCGCCGGCGACCTCCGCTGCACCAAGATGACCGAATCGGTTTCGATTCGGCAGAGAAAAGCTAACCCTAACCCTAACCCTAACCCTAAGAAGAAGAGGACGGAGTAGAGGTCCTACCAGGGCACTCTTACCGCTGTCGTGCGGGTAAGGAAGCCGCTTGGCGTCTTCATCGGCGCGCGGGAAGAAACCTCTCCGCCACCGTTCCTCGTGTGCGCGCGTGGGCTCAGGGCACCACCGCACGGCCACTTGATGGCGGCGCGCTCAGCTCGGGCGAGCGCGCACGCCAACAAGGAGCCATGCGGGGGCGCCGCCACCTCCTCTTCTTGCCGGCCAAGGCTCGGTCGCTTCACCAGTTCGCCATCGCGGGCGGCCACCGTAGCTGCTCACTGCTGTGGTGAAGTAAAGAAGGGGAGGAACAGAACTGAAAAGAGGAAAGGCTGGCGGGGAGCCACCGGAGAAGGCCACCGCCGCCGCTGCGGCGTGCGGCGAGAGGAAGGTGAAGGCAGAAGCAAATAAGGTTAGGGTTCAGGGGAGCTGCCGGTGACACCGTTTTGATCTTCCGAAATCCACGCGTGACCGTCAGATCGATGTCAACGGGCGAGATCGAGCGGTGGCTAACCGGACCGAAAGGAGCCCAGGCGGGGCGGCACTTTCCCGGCCCAGGCCCAGGTTGCGGCCTGGGCGCGGGAAGTGGCTCGCGAGCGGACGCAGCTGGGCCGCGGCCCTTTTTTTTCTTTTGCACCGAGCGCAGGAGCAAGCAGGGCCATGGGCCGAATGCAGCAGCTGGGCTGCGAGCTGCTGAGAGTGAAAAATGTCCCGTTAGCTGGGCTTTTCGGGCCGAAATAAAATGAAAGAAATGGCTGTGAATTTATCCTTTTTAATTTTCCAGAAGCAATCTTGATGTTTTTGGTAAGATTTGATGATAAAAGTTGCTCTTTTGACCAACGTCGAAATCTGAGCAGATAGTAATTGAGTGCTTCTGGATAATGTTAATTTAAGCATGGTTTTAACGTTTTCCGCTGCGTATTTAAAGTTGTTATTTCATTATTAAATTCTCTCGTTGGTTACGGGAGAATTTAATTTTGAAAAATGGATATGTTTACAGTTTACAGTTTATTATAATATTGTTATTAATCTTCTCATTAAATCCGAACCAACGGGAGGATTTAATTTGAAGAGCAATTATAACTATTCAGTAAATGATAATGAAAAGTTAACTCCCTGGTTAAAGTTGGAGGCATAGTTGGTTTAAAGTCAAAATAAATTATAATATTGTTATTTTCTGACCAACGTTGATGATAGCAATATTATAAGTTTATTTAAGAGTTTATGGTTAAAGAAAATTATGATATTATTATTTTCTGACCAACATTGATGATAACAATATTATAGTTCTATGAGTTTTATGTTTAAAGTTTAAATCTCTGATGAATTTTGCATCAAAGTGACCAATTTTTCAGAGAATAGATAAGAGACAATAGATGCTCCAGAGTGAGCAGAATGTAATGTATTTCCATGTTTCCGCTGTAATGATGATGATGATCTTCAAAATTAAATTCGAACCAACGGAAGAATTTATTTTGAAGAGGATTATAATATAATTGAGTTTTTATATGTTAATTCCATTTCTGCCCAACGGTGATGTGGAATTAATGTAGAAAAACTCAATTTATTCTATTTCTGCCCAACGGTGATATAGAATAGAACATAAAGTTTTAAAAGTTTAATGAGCATTATTGATTACTGTTTTTCAGATAAAGAACTTCATGCCTTTATTCTTGAAGGGTGAAAAGGAAATGAGCTGGGTACTTGTGACTCAGAAGATGAAAAGTGTAAATTTTTGCAGAAAGAAGGCCATTGCATAAGGGACTGCGGTCTCTTTAAAGAATCACTTCAAAAGAAAAGAATTCTAGGATATTGATCCAAGAAATAGAACAATAAGAGCTTAGTTTAAGAGATACCTTTTATGTACTCTTTATGAAAAGTTTTTAGTTTTCAATTTTATCATCATGATAAAAGATGTAAAAAGTAATATAATTTTTAGACTTAATCATCATGATTTGAAATGTAATAAGTGACATGCATGTTTAATTTGACCAACGTCGGATTAACCATGTGTGTTAAAGAGTATTTGGATTTATTCCTAAATTTGATTGATTATGAGCCAATATTGACATTTATGTCCCTTCAAGAAAATTATCTCGCATGGCGGGGAAAAAGTTTGTGATAGTACCCGCATGACGGGAAAAGTTTTGAGAAAATACCCGCATGGCGGGGTAAAGTTGACATAGTACTTATGTTAATCAATCCTGCATGGCGGGAGAAATTTAACATAGTATTTATCCTGCATGGCGGGAGAAAGTTGTAATGACTTATGTGCTTTGAGTGTATTCCGCACAGGGAGAAAAGTTTAGGGTAGCTCTTATGCTATCCTATTATTATAAGTTTAAGAAGAACAGAAAGTTACAGACGAACCTGAAGACAAGAAAAACATGCAAGCATGACTTGCGAAAGTATTAATGATAAAAGACTCTGTTGAGTTCTTGAAGTGAAATGAGGAAAAAGTACTCCCAACGAATTAAGAAATAATTTCATTTGCATGATGTAATCATATGGATGAAGAAAGTAATCAAAGTTTCCTCATTCACAAGAGTTCTGGATAGTTTTCGAAATTGTGGTAGGAAAGTTCGTACCACATTTCGAGGGGGAGAAAGGTGAGACAATTAAGAAAGATACTTCCCCATAATCCAGGCAATGCGATGCATACTAAAGTGATCTATAAAAGATGAATGTGATCGTCGGGGAGTAAGACGGTCATAATATCGATACCCCTAAAGTAAAGATATAGCTAAATTCATGGACCTTTTACAGTTCCAACAGAAAGATAGCATAGTCAGCCAGTATTTATACTGGACGTGTTTATAGTTTTAAAGGCAGTGCTAAATGCACCATATGAGTTTTAACAGATTGAACCCAAAATAAGAAAATTAAAGATGGGACAATCTGGGGGAGCATGGTACAAAGAAACCTGACTCCGCAAGGAGGATGAATAATGTAAACAAGGATCTTGTTACACAGGACCTTATAGAATCAATTGTCTTTTGGCAATAAAGGTCAAGAAATGCTAGTAGCTAAGGTCCCAGAAAGTCTCAAAGAATAAGAAAATCAGATATTTCTGATTATTATAAAGTCTATATTAGTGAAATTCAAATGGAGGGTAATCCCACCTAATTTGAAGAAGCCATGAGAGGCGTTCACTCGTCCAAGTGCCAAGAAGTAAAGAAAGATGAAATGGAATCGATCATACCAATAATATTTTGGGATCTAGAATAAATTCCTAAGGAGCCAAGACAGTAGGCTGTGATGGGTCTACAAGACAAAATGTGACTCCAAAGGGAATATGTAAAGATACGGAGCGCGACTTGAATCAAAGGTTTTTGCGCGAAGCGAGTGAATAGATTACAGTGAGTGCTAGTGGCACATCATGATCTGATTTACATCAGATGAAAGTAAAGACAACATTTCCCAATGGGATTTGTATGAAATAATTACGTGGCACAACCCAGAGGTTTTGTCATGAAAAGAAAGAATGTAAGGGATGCCACCTGTACAAATCTCTTATGGAATGGAGCAAATCTATAGACAGTGGCATTTAAAATTGAAGAGTCAATTAGAAATTTTGAGTTAAAGAGAATGAGAGGACAATTGCGTTTGTACAAAGTTATAGAAAGGGAAATTCATTTCCTAATCCTGTGTGGATGACACCCTAATTGTTAGTAGTGATGTCAATCTACTGCATGTGAAGAAGTTTTTGTCCTCAAGGTTGAATAAGAAAACTCTCGGTGAAATGTATCTCGTTAAAAGAATTGAAATTCACCGAGATAGAAGAAAAGGGGTATTATGACTATCGCATAGGCATGCTAAGAAAAGTTTCTAAAGAAATAAAGTACCTATGCGGGTAAACCTACGTTTGTTCTCATGGTCAGGGTAATAGTTTTGAGAACTTTGATGTTCCAAAAGCAATGTAAGATTGTTATAGATGGACGTCCTACATGCTTTAGCTGTTGGAAGCTTAATGAGTACAAAGATAAGACCTTGCCCTGACACAGTTTACGTATCCGGGTTGTTTTGGCAAAAGTCCAGTCCAGATATAGATCACTGGAATGGAGTTAAGAATATCGGCCTCGTGCTAAGAAAGAAAGTACAAGTACTCTCAAGTAGTTGTGGGTATAAATGTTATATTTTGGCGAGATGTTTAGTGAAACCCACATAGTAGCTAACACTCGCAGTTGGAGTTTTATTGTGGAAAAGCTTCAAAAGAAACAGTTCTAGTATTATCAGTGATGTAAAGTTATAATATAGCATGATATGAGGCTGAGGGACAGGCAAAATGGTTAAGGAACTTATACCCGGAATTGATAATGGTTGTCAACAACAATGACCATTTAATTAGTTTGCTCCTATGACAATGAGTCAAGTGTGGTGCCAAACACATTGACATTAAAGTTATACGTTATAAAGGAGAAAGTCCGGAATCATGCTAAAAGTATTGAACGTAAAGGTAACAAGCAAGTGCTTGCGGATCCGCTTACTAAAGGCTTACCACCCAGTGTGTTCAGAGAACACATAGTCGACATAGGTTTATGGTATAGCCTATGATTTTCGGACAATAAATGGCCCAAAGTTAAAGAATCTGTTTCAGATCAGAGATGTGTATTGTAGTTGTTAAATCTATTGGCGACTGACCGTGACGATGAGGCATGCTCTATACACTAATTTGTGATGGAACAAATAAAAGTAAAAACAATTAAAGTCAAAGTTTAAAGTTAAAGTATAAAATGAGATCAAGGGGGAGAATGTTAGTTGATCTCCTTCTAACTCGGTCCAACGACCAAGTCAAGTCCTTGATAGTACCCTGATCGGGGGTATCCAGCCGTTGAATGGGCTGGTGGGCCCCCGTCGCGCAGCACACTATAAGAGAGAGGTGGGGGCCAGGGGCTCAACTAACGAGGTTCACCGCCGCCGCTACAGGACCCCACCTCAGAACCCTAATCCGATCAAGAGGGTCGTGCTGTGAGCGACGGGAAGCACCACTGAACTTCACTGCTCCGGACGCCACTGCTACTTCTACACCGACTACCACTTCACCAAAATCCCACTGGTCTGCACATCCGTTTTCCTCTCTTCTCCTTTCTCTTTTCTTCTAGTTTCTCTCTGTCTAGTTGTGTACTAGAACATGTAATCAATGTGAAAATGTAACACCTAATCTACTCACTGTGATCTTTTGGATCCTACACTTCTCCCTCGTCGAGCTCATGCTCTCCTCATCCTTCGCGTGCTCTCTCCGCTGCTGCAGCACCCTCGCTCGCTGCGCCAAGTGTGGGATTCGCTCTCGGAGGGGGAGGGCAATGTGTCGGACAGGAAGCCGAGGCCCTTGTCTCCTCGGAGCCTCGAGAGGCCGCATCGCCTCGACAGGTTGGTCTCGGTTCTCCGCTGAAATTCGTCGTCTTGTTCGCCCTCTTGGGTTTCATTGATTATTCGTGTTCGTCATGTGTGTAGAATTGTATGGATCAACTGGACAAGTTCTCTATTGATCACTGGCAATACATATATAGTTACAACAATGGCTAAGGCCTTTGGCCAGCCGTGTATGCAGGTGAGAGCGCAGCGAGCGCACTAAGCGGATCTAGGCTGCACGGTGACCACTCGGTCTGGTGCGCGAGCGTGCGATCTGGAGCGCGTCCTCCGGAGGCGTGGGTGCGTGGTGATCGCGCACAAGTCGCTGAACGTGCCAACCGTGAAGACCTGGCCCTGAGTCAGCCGTTGGAGACCTCGGTCCTTTGACAATGTGCTTCCGCGGTAAACAAACAAAGAAAAACAAATAACAATGTCAGCGCATGCAATTGCAATGCAACCTGTAGAATATTAACCCTCTGCTGTCAACCCAACTTAACTGCAGTGGCCCATGCAAATCGCTGCTGGACCAAGGACCATGCATGCAGGTCGCGTTTACCGCCTGCCTATGTTTACCCCGGCCCCACCCACGCTAAACAAAGTTAATTAAACGTGGAACCTACAGTATTGTCGTTGTTCGTTGCGTTGCGTACCCAAAACAGATTTGCACGAAAAACGTGCTGGTCCAAACACAACCCGGATCGGAGTTACACCACCTAGCTAAGCGGTCAGGGGTCAGGACATTGTAAATTCCAATCACGTACGTACTCTATTTGATTTTGTCGATTTGCGTAGTAACAAAATTCAGATCAAACTCTACACTTGGAATGAACGAACAAACTGCAGCGGTGGGTGGGTCATCCGTTCTGGTCACTTTTTCCGTCCATGGAACAGAACAAAACCGAGAGCTAACTTCCTGCTATAAGGTCCACCGGCCGATGGAGACGTGCAGACTAGGAGAGCTGGCCGGCAATGGAAATGGCAATAATCATACTACCAGTCAGAACGGTGGCAATGGAAATGGCAACGCCGCCAGCCAGCAACTAACCCCTCCGGCGGTGGCAATGGCAATGCCGGCCACCGCGGGACCGGTCGGGACGACCAGGCTCTCTGCCTCTCGTCTTCCTCGTCCCCCCTGTTCTTCCTGCGCCACTGCCGCACCGATAAGTACTGAGGTAGTATATGTCATGTCTTTGGCTTCGAATCTACTCCGTACAGACCATGTCTCATTGATTTTCCAGTTTGCTGAGGGATAAAAGAATGTTGTGTACTTATGTTATGTGCTCTTCATTTCAGGACGTCTCCAAGCTTTGACCTCGCGATCATGTCATGTAGTATTTCTGATTTCTCTAGTGGTGTCAGTGGCCCTTTAGATTAAGGCCGCGTTCACTTGCCATGTGTACCCAAAATATTTCCTCTTCCACCCATCACATCGAATCTTTAGACACATGCATGAAGCATTAAATGTAGGTAAAAAAATAATTAATTGCATAATTTGTCTGTAAAGTTCGAGACGAATCTTTTGAGTCTAATTAATCTATAGTTAGACAAATTTTACCAAATAACAACGAAGAGTGCTACAGTAACATTTCACCTAAATTTTCTCAACTAAACACAGCCTAAAGACCTCACAAGCAGCTGGGAAACTCCTTGGAAAGTGTTGTACGGCGTTCTGATGAAACTTTCCCTCACGTCGACGGTCACCGGCTTCTTCACGGCCTGGTGCCCCGCCGTGTCGTGGGGCAGGAGGCTCTCCCCCACCTGCATGAGGTTCGGCCTGGTCGACGCCGCCGCGCTGTCATTGTTTCGGCGGCCGCTCTCGTCGTGCTCATCTTGGCCGTGGTCTGGGCATGGAGCGAGCGGCCAGCGACAGGCCAAGCTGAGGCCGCAGCCGCGGTACGGCAGGGCGGTGCCGGTGCCGGTGCCAGCGGACTTCCTCACGACGTGCCGTAAATCTTGCAATGTACAGTAATTTTTTTTTTCCAAAGCGTGTTTTAGCACGTGCTTCATTAAGTGGAAGGGGAAGTTTTACACGTTCTATTAGCAAGCACGGCGAGAGACCATCTGCCAACTAGAAAGACACACAACATAAATCACCAACTTAGTGGTGGAGACAAAGGTCGTAGCTACGGTAGTAAGGGTTGTGCGACGGTGCTGTAGAGCGAGCTTGCCGGTCAAGCGACTAGGGTGGTGAGCAGCGCTAGGCAGCTGTATCCGGCGCCAATCCATTCATCGCCTTCCTCCCGAATGCGGTGCAGCAGCTGCGTAGGAGTTAGAGCCTTGCTATCGAAGACCCGTCGGTTTCGCTCTTTCCAAATGTTCCAGACGACCAGGAGGACTAGCGAGTCAAAACTTTTGCTGAGTCCCTACGGCAAGGCCTCACGCCCCGCTAACCACCAGCCGCAGAGTGTAGAGTCATGCTGCGGCGGATCGGTCGGTGACCCCATGGAGAACAGCAGGCGTGACCATACCTCGCGAGTGTACACGCAAGCACAGAGCAGGTGGTCGACGGTTTCCGCAAGCTGGTCGCAAAGCGAGCATGCCGCGTCTGCTTGGAGGCCGTGGCGCATCCTGCGTTCATTGGTCCAGAGACGTTCGTGCAGCGCGAGCCAAAAGAAGAACTTCACCTTCGGCGGCGTCCACACGCGCCACAGCTCGGTTGCGCCTGCCATGGTGGTCCAACCCGTGAAGAAGGCTCGGTATGCTGTTTTGACCGAATATCGGCCATCTGGCGACCAACGCCATACGAAGCGGTCAGGCTCAGACTCCCGAAGCTGAACGTTCATGAGGAGCTCCCAGAGGTGTAGGTAGTCGTTGATGACTGCGGCTGTGCGAGCTCCGGTGATGTCTCGTACCCTGCGCCTGTTGCAAAGCGCGTCCTTAACGGTGCGGCGCCTGCTACGCTTGCCAACCGTCGCGTACAAGTTTGGGGCGAAGGAGCGGATGGCGCCGTTGGGCAGCCACGCGTTCGTCCAGAACCGCGCGGTGGCACCATCGCCCACCTCGACGGTAACTGAGGCGCTGAACATGGCCACCACGTTCCGCTCGGCATTGGAGGGGAGGAGCGCCCATGCAGAGGCTGGCTCCGTTCTGCGCAACCATTCCCAACGTAGACGTAGCGCATAGCCGAGGATGCGGAGGTCACGCAGTCCGAGACCGCCCAAGTCCTTGGGTGCGCAAGCGATGGGCCAAGCCAGCTTGCAACGCCCGCCGGAGACGGAGTCCTTACCCGCCCACAAGAAGGCGCGGCGTCTCCGGTCAATTTGCTTGATGGCCCAAGGCGAGAGATAGCAGCAGATGGCGATATGGATAGGTATCGCGGAGAGCGTGGTCTGCGTCAAGGTGGTCCTGCCGGCGTCGGTGAGGAGGCCCGCTTTCTAGGTTGGTATGCGGGCAGCCACAGCGTCGACAAGGCGCTGCTCATCGGCGCGGCTGATCCTGGATAGTGCCAAAGGTGCTCCAAGGTATGCGGATTGTATTTTGGAGCATGTCGGTATCGCCAGCCGGCGTGCCATTTAATTTGTTGATTCCAGCCGCTCACATTAGTGTCTGGAGTTGTTTTGTAAGAGTACTGGCTGATACTCCCTCCGTCGTATGTATGATATAATGGCTGTCCTCACCAGCACGGTCATCTTTCAGTTCATCATGCATGGTGCAGTTTCTAGGCGAGTTTGCCAACACCACGCCCCTGACCAGATTTTTTTTATTTTTAACACTTTTTTAACACTATTTTCAAATCTAACACCTCTTAAATTCTTTTTATAAAACTAATTCTTTTGGCCGCGCCATGCATGGCGGTGCGGCCAGACCACACTGCCACGCTATGCATGGCGGCGCGGCAAGCCTGCCATGTGGCAGTCAGCCGAGCGCGATTTGATGGGCGCCACGCCGCATTAAGTCCCAATCAAGACGATGCGTTCTCTGCTTTTCTCCCGTCAGCCGATTGCTGTCGTGGAGGTCTTTCCCGATATGGAAATTGGAATGGAACGATTCCACTGCTGGCTGGCTGCTGCCTACCGTGGAATGCCGCCGCAACGCAGCCGATAAACAAACCGGTGGAGGGAACCATTGGAAGCTTTTTGCAACGCCGGCACGGCACCACGCCATCACCCGTCGTTGTAACCCTTTATTATAAAAATAACGGCAGCATTGGACTCCCAGTCGGTGTTGGGGCTGGTATCGTACCTGCAAACTGACACAGCACACACGTAGCCTACTAGTAGTAGCCTCCATGTAGAAGAAAAAAATTGTCATGGATAAGGTCATCAAGCAGACGTCACAGGGGATGACGACAGCATCAGCAACTCAGCATAATCTCCCCGGCCGTCTTCTCAAAGTCACCGAGATGGCAAATTCCGCAGCAATAAGCTCTTGGATCCGCCGTAGTCCATCGGACGTCGGCAGATTTGATGTGGGGCTCGCTGCGTCAAGCTCCCAATGAGGACGGTGCTTTCTTCTTGCACAGGGAGCACTAGGCCTTGGCTAGCCTGCCCCCGACCATGACCGGGGCTGCGAAAGATCGAATCTTGACTGTGAGGCAAGCCATGGCCGACCGAATCGGGCGGCTCCCGGATGTACGTGAGGTCCTGAACGGTGGAACGACGACGGGCTATGCGCCCCTACCGCTCTGTTTTGCCACTGTACCGTCCCAAAATATTGAAGGTGAAACATTTCACATCCATTCTAGCCTTTTTTTTGTGATTTTCAAGCAATTTAATTTTTATTGTATTTGGATCCATATGGGAGTCCACAATATATAACAATAACGACGTGCGTGAGAACTGAATATGTACTTGTAGTCCTACTGTTAGTTCGAATACTTCGCTATGAAGACATGGAGATTATGGTGAACTTACTTACTTACCCAACAAGATGCGTTCTGTTCCTTTGGGGGCGTGTCCCCTATACACGATGAGGTCCAGTATAACAACCTGTCGCGCAGGTCTTTTCACGAGATGGAACGGGACGTTTCCACTGGTACGGGGTGCCTACGTACCGAACGCCGAACGCCGCCGCAACACCGCCGATAAACAAACCGGTACGTGGACGGCACGCCGGACTTAATTAATCCTGGAAGAAATCTGATTCCCTAAATGATCGATCTCACCGAATGGTCACGCGTCAATTAGGACTCCGACAAAGCAATGTGGTCCAGCCGTTGAGTCAATCTATTACACTCGTATGACATAGATCATCAGCTACTCAGCGCGTCAAGGCAGTCAGGAGACGATGCATGGTTTCGTGCGGGGCGACCCGGGGCCGCGAAAGATAGATGAAATTGTATGTACTGTTAGGCTTGCAGGCGGGGCCGGGGCGGGGGCGGTGCCGGGTGGTGCCCACCCGCATGGCCGCAGGTGCCACGGCGGATGCGCCGCCGTACCCCCACGATTGCGGCCGCCGGCCACTACCGTCCTTTTCAGAATCAGAAATAAATAAATAAATAAACCGGCGCCCTTGAAGACCTCAGGTACATCGACTGTGGACTCCGTACTCCTATTGCCTATAAAAAGAGCTCCAAACCGCAGCATGAGCTAGAGTAAAAATTACCAGCACACAGCACACTAGCCCAGCGTCCAGGCATCCAGCAGCCCCAACCACCCAAGGGCGACTGGGCGAGCTTAGCTCACGGTAACATAACATGGCCCCAGCCATTTCCAAGCCTCTCCTCAGCCATCTCGTGGCACAGACCGCCGGCCAAGTCCCATCGATCAGGCCTGTCGGAGACCGCCCGGACCTCGCGAATGTCGACAACAACGAGTCCGGCGCCCGGATCCCGCTCATCGACCTCATGGAGCTCAACGGGCCGGAGCGCCGTAAGGTGGTGGAGGCCATCGGCAGGGCCTGCGAATCCGACGACGGGTTCTTCATCATGGTACGTACTTACATAGTTACGTACGTGCAATAAATACAGCTAATGTCTACCGATCGACCTGGTGTACGTCGCCGGTGACGGACGACGAACCTAGCTTATCGAACAACCAGCCGACTGACCGTGAACGGCGCGTGGACGACATACAGGTGACGAACCACGGCGTTCCGGCCCCGGCGAGGGTCGTGGAGGGGATGCTGCGCGTGGACGGGGACTTGTTCCACTTCCACCTCCCGGAGTCGTCGGAGCGGCTCAAGTGCTATTCCGACGACCCCATCAAGGCCGCGGAAGCGAGGGCGCTGCTGGAGAGCCTGGGCCTGGAGCTGGAGCGGAGCCACATGGTGGCGGCAATGGGGAGGGATGCGCAGCCGCACATGGCGGTGAACTACTACCCGCCGTGCCCGCAGCCCGACCTCATCATCACCTACGGCCTGCCGGTGCACAAGGACCCCCATGCCATCATCACGCAGCTGCTCCAGGACCAGCAGGACGGCGTCTCCGGCATCCAGGTGCAGCGCGGCAGCCGCTGGGTGGCCGTGAACCCCGTGCCCGCCGACGCGCTGGTCATCAGCATCGGAGACCAGATGCAGGTAATTAATGACACAGTACACTTCACTTGCAGCTTGCGACTGGTTCTTCTTGCCTGTAAGATATCGTAATAATCTGCATGTACGTGCTCAACACAAGAAGGCGATCGGGCTGTCCACAAGCTTCAACGTGCCGTCCTCCTTCAGGTGACCATGCATACATTCTCAATCCGTCTCTGAATTTTTATAACACCTTTAATTCGGGTGTGGGAACTTCCTTCTGTGCACTAGGTATTTTTTTTAATAATGTGCTCACAAAATTAAATAGGATGTAGGATTAATCTTTTTCATCCGGATATGCGGAGTAGACAATCGATCGTTTTTCAAAAGGAAGGACTTATCAAATTGACTAAAACTTAATTAAACCGAACATTGGCCATTCTTTACAGGTTTGCATGTAGTGTTTTGCGGGAGAACATACACCGTGTCATCCAACAGTGTATGCACAAGCTGGGTTGCTCAAGCCCTTCCTATTTCCTGCCAATCACAGTCAATGATCCATCGCCGCATGGATCTGAGACCGAGAGTCCATTCTCGCCTCTCTTCATCCTCGAGAAGAACGACGTCAAGGTGGAGGTGATCACTAACGAAACGACAGCTGATGAGGTTTATACACTATATTGTCTTTGCCTTAAATGGGTGTTGGGATATGGGAGATGACTACTCTTCCATGTTAATTAAATTCTTAAGTGCAAGAGTCTAGCTTAAACTTCTGAGACGAATTGATCAGTGCTCGATACTCCCCACTTTACTTACTGAATACTATTATTATGTTTTTTTTTTCAGGATGTCTCGAAGTTTGATCTTGCGACTCTCGCAGGCACCCTTTCTTTAGTAGTCCCTATGGCCATTAATATCGATGAACTTACTAAAACCTGGGGACCTCTGTGGAAAGTGCTCTGCGGCATTTTCATGATTATGTCACTCGTGTTGGTGTTCATTGGATTATTCACGGCTTCCTTCCGCTGCGGATCTCGGGCCAGAAATTTGTCGTCGCACTACGCCAGGATGAGTTTGGTTTTGGCCACTATCATGTTCATGCTCCTCATCGCATCCAAACTAGGGTGTTTCGGGTGTGCTGCTGGGGTGGTGCTTGTTCTGGTCATGCTTGTCTTGACCATTCTCTGGATACGTAGTGAGCATGAGATTTAGACAAACATATATATATTTTCCCAAACGCAAAATATACATTTTTCATAAACAAATGCTTGTAGCGCTGTGCGAGGAAGATACAAGAACTATCGTGGAATGAACTATGCCTAGTCATATCCTTCTTCTTTTGTAAAATTGTTCAAGTTATAAAGGTTGAGTATATGTTTGTGATTTGTAAACTAAATAGAAAAGGGTGAGATGACAAGGTTGAAACATGTCCTTTTTATTGTGTATGATGAGTGATTGTTATGGACAATAAGTCCTTGCTATTGAGTTGTTTTTCCTTACGACTAACCAGAGGCAAAGTGGTGGCGGCACAACATGTCCCTTGATTCTGTACGAAGGAACTAAGACGCCTAAGAGAAGAGTGAATTAAGTCACTTAGAAGCTAAGGTTGAAAACCACTTATAAAAACTTACACAAGTTCTATCTACAAGTGTACTAGTTTTTTCAAAGTGTTGTTACATATCTCTAATGCTAAAGAGTTTTGCACCCTACATTAATTTCAATCATACCAGCTAACCTAGCAAGCTTCAAGGAGTACACTAAGTAAATGTGGAAACATAATTGAGTTATAGAACTACTTTTGTTAGGATGGTGTGCTTCACTGCCCTTGAACAAGTTGACATGTGACGGGAACTGAGTTGACAAAGCAGTGAAGCAAGCATTTGTTCAGAAGCACCCTTTTGTTAGGATCGACAAATTATATGGTTTTCACAGTTCCAAACTCAACAACTTAAAAGTTATTTATTATTTATATTCTCAATGTTGACCCAAACCTTGTCAAAACGACTTCTTTTACCAACCTAGAGGGAGTACAGTGTAACACCCGAGGTGTTTACCACCAGTTAAGCAGTGGGTTTGAGCTCAAACATGATAGATCAAGTGGATATGATGATGTCAAGGTCAACCTATGGACAGGAGTCCCAATCTAAACTTGGATATTGCACCCTTGCTTACATATAGGCTCAATTAAAAGATATATGCTTGGGTGTTGTTATCAAAGTATCTTCACATGTCTCACATCAATACCTATCTATATTGATCCCTGGAAAAGTTTCATAAAGTTTGGAATCAAAAAGTCACATGAAATGATAAGTTATATGCTTGGTTGGATTATGACTAAAACCTGCCTTACATCCCATGGGAACTAGTGTTGTGCAACATACAAATGCAATATGTGCAACACATCTTGGACACATGTGGAACACCCTAGTGGAACATGTGTAGCATGTATCTTGAAACAACCACATGAAATGACTATAGCATTTCACTTGAGTTCTATGTTTCAAGGCATGTGAGGCCTACACTTTTGTGCAACCTATGCATGGTGGGTATGTTTGGCCTCTACAACACCTTAACTACACTTAGGACACATCATGGAACAATGTTCATGTTGATCATTTTGCCTAATTGTGCTTCTAAGTGATGGTTGACCATGTATGGACCCGGGAACACTTTTATTTGATCATTTCAAAAGTGTGACTTAACAACTTTGTATGGCTGTGCACCCTGTAGCAAAGTTGTAGAAAATTTTATAAGGAACAAAAGTTGTAAAGGTGACAAATCTTGAAAAGGTGCACAACATGTCCAAAAATGTCTAACAACCCAGAAATTCCCTGCTGTTAGCCATCCTGAAAATTTCTAAGTGTTGGGGTCGAATTTCAGTTTCATGTACCTTACTTTGGAGCTTTATATCTTGAAACACAAGCTGATCCAGACCTTGATCCTTAAATAAAAGTTGTAGAACATATCATGGGGAACAAACTTTATTTACTGTCCCAGAGCTAATTCAGTACTTAGCATGGTCAAATCGAGCTCACGAAATTGAATCCAATGCTGTTTTCAGGGTTCGAAAATTGGCTAAGTCTGGAATGCCTGAAAGTCGCGACTTCCGTTTTCGGGTACCTATCTTTGGTGAATTTTAGTTTGCAAACCATTTCGAATCTGGCCAAACTCCTTTAACCAAAGTCGGAGTACTCATGTAGATCTAGCTGATGGTGAAAATGGTTGATTAAATAAGTGCACGGTTTAGGAGTTATAAGGTAGAGAAGAAGACAGTTTCAGTCAGTTTACAATTGGACTGCATAATCCAGTTTTGAGGTACCCTCCTTTGGAGCTTTGTATCTTTCCAACCATGCCGAATTAGACTTTGATCCTTTAATCAAAGTTGGAGTACTCGTGTAGCTCTACAACTTCTATTAGTGAAGTTTTTGCTAATTCGAAACGGATTATGAGATAGAGGGAGACGAAAAGGGTGCTTCAGTGGTATGTTTGAGGTGGTATTAGACTCTTGTTTTTGAATCGGTAGAAGCAGCAGCAATGGCCGACCGCGCACAGGGTTTCGACGCCGCGTGGCTCCCTCAGCTCGCCTCGCTCGACACCTCACCCGTCCTTGCTCGTGCATGCTCGCCACCTCTCCCACACTCGTCGTTTTGGGGAGGCCGAGCCGAGCCTTTGCTCCCTGCGCTCTCCATTCTCCCCCGCACTCTCGCTCAGTCTCTCTGTCTCTTGTTCGCCATGTCCGCCACGGCAGAGTCCGCTTCCACCGTTTGCCCTCGCTGCTCTGCACTCCCAACCATCCGAGCACCCAAGCCAGCCCCATGCCCTCCAGCGCCTTTCTCCAGTCAGCAAGGCACCGGATGCACCGCCACCGCCATGGCTGCCATTGCCGACAAGCCAAGCTCCATGGCCGCTCGTCGCCCCGCAGCCTCACACGCTCACAGCCAGAACCGAGCTCGCCACCAGCTTCGCCGTGTCGTGCTGCACGCGGAGCAACTCCGCTCCGGTCTGCTTCCCCGCTGAGGCGCCCTGTCACCATGCAGCTCCGCCGCCGAGCTGCGAGCTCTCGTGGTCAGGTTGTCTCGGACTAGCTCGAGCCGAGCCAAGGCCCCCATCGGGTGCGCGCGGACGCCTAGATGCTTCCCCGCCCCTCAGCCGACGCCGGTGTGGCCTCCCTCCGACGAACAGCGAGCTCCGGCGACCTCTCTGTTCTAAATTCACGTCAAGGACCTCGTGCGACAATTTGACGAAAGGGAGGGGTCTTTCTGCAGAACCTATGACTCATATAAATAGTGCCGTGAGGACTGCTTTGTAATTATTTTTGCTGAACTTTGGAAATTCATAGTAAATCATAGGAAATTCGTAAAATAGCAAATGAGGACTTTTTGGAATCCTTATGAAATTATCTATGCAGTGGATCTATAATATGACATGTTTTAGTTTAATGTTTTTGCTGTAAAAATAGATTTTTCAGATTAGGTTTTCAATGCTAATTGTATTTGTCATTTTCATAACTGCAAATGTAGGGCTCCAAATGAAGTGAAATTTTTGTGGCATGCTACTCATGTGATGTTTGATGTGTGGTAAAAATTTCATGAATTGTAGTTGTAGTATGAGTGAGTTATTGATTCATCTTGCTCTCACATGAATTCTTGCAATAGTCATTTGTCTTTTTCATAGACGTTAATATATATGTCCAAATGGTTTGAAATTTGTACAGTAAACTATTGGGAGTATATATAGGCCACTGTAATTTTGGTAGAATTTATTGTGCACTTTTGGTAGGTGTTCATAATTCCACCTAATTATCTAAATAAATTAAGAAAATGCATTAAAAGAATTTATTTAGGAATGGACACTATGTTTTCTGGTGTTTATTAGTCATGTGTGACATGTTGGTAAAGTTGGTTTTGTACAATTATATGTTTGCAACATAAGTTAATAATTATTTCTTGCAAATGAGGTTTCTGGACAGATCTGGAAACTTAGCAAAGTTCTTCATGATAATGTGCTTTGTTGTAAAACTTGTTTATACAAAAGTTGTAGATAATTTATGTATCTAGCCTCTGTTAAAATTTGGTGGCATTTGGACATGTAGTTTAGGAGTTATAGCTGTTTAAAGTTGGGTTACAGAATTGCTTGCTCTCTGTCTTGTTAGACCAGTTTCTGTGTTTGTGTAAATTCGACATGTTAAACTTTAGAATCATGCTGTGATGATTATAAATGAAATGTAGAGAATTTCATAAGCTTTCTATAATGTCTTATTGCATATCATTTGGATTTGTAGAACTTCAGATATGATTGATTTACTCAGCTACTGCATGTATGTCCAGAATTGTTGAAAATACATGATTGCTTTGTTACTTTGCTTGCGTATTGCAAAGTGTGATTCATGTCTTTGGTGATTAAGCTAGTACACCTGAGACTTTGTAAATCTTATGTCATGCTTGGTATTGCTTTCCTTGTTATTTTAGCATGTTTGTTTGTGTAAGGTTACTTAAGTAATGTGATGTGTTTACGTGTCTTTACTATAACCTTATACTTGCCTTGATTAACGTGTGATGCATCATCTATTGCATTTCCTTATATTCATGTACTTGCATCTTGCATTTCATTTAGGTACGCTAGCTAAAACGCGTGAAAGATGTGGTGTTGGAGCCAAATCCGAAGATGGTGTTTGGTGGATCTATCCCGAAGATAGGACTGGACAAGTGATAGATGCTCGCCAAGTGAATTCATCTGACATACTCTAACTTGAGTCGGATCCCAGGCAAGCCCCGGAGCATTCTAAGCCTCCTACTTTACAAAAGCAATTGAGTATATATATGTTATATATGTATTGTTGCATTAAGTTATAGGAGTTGATTGAAAACACTTGCTGCATATATATCCTTTTCCTTGTCCCGCAAATATGCCTAAAATCCTATTTTGGTTCGGGATCGAAAATATTGCTTAGCCCTGCTTAGACCGGTAGCGATCGGTGATTTCCTGTCACCGGCAACTATAGGTGGTTACTGGAATACTTTAGCTATGGAATGGATGATATCCTGAAAATAACCAAGTGTTGATGAATAATTGGAGACCGGGCGGAATAAGTATGGGGCAACCAGACAGGGTTCTGGGGTGCTTGTAGTTTCCGCCTGTGTCGATTAAGGACCGTCCGTTGTTGGGCCTCGGGTCATGTTGAACGCATGCCTCACATTTAGCTGGCCGAATAAAGTACCTTTCGACCGCGAAGCCGGGAGATTATTCGGGCCGAGTGGATTGCCCGCAACGCACTGTACCGGAGCAGTAGTGGCAGGAAACGGGGGCGCGATGATAAGGCCAAAGAGCAGTCGGGCGGCCCCCGGGTACATGTGGTTCCTGGCAAACTCGCGACTTTACCTGAATAGTTGACTCGGTGACCAACACCTCACTTTAGCGGGTGAGTGAGGTTTGTGTGAGGAATAACTTACCAGCTGGTTAATAATCGATTCGAATCGCCATCGCTCCTGGATAGTGAGCACTTGACTCGAGTTACTGCATCGTAGTAATGATGATGGAACACAGATGGTTATGTGGATAATGTTGGAAATGCTAAACCTGAGATGGTAACCTTTGATGTTAATGGTTAATCAAGTGATTGCTTTAGCATAGGTGCTTACCTAGATTGAATAGGTTATAATAAATATGATGCAAAAGGACTTAAATTAGTTTATTCATGATAACTTATGCTTTTCGCAAATGAGTTAAGCTAGTCCACTGAAAGAAAGCCTTGCATACTCCTTGGTGTCATTATTTCTGGTTTATGACGGGTAAGTCTAGCTGAGTACCTTCTCGTACTCAGGGTTTATTCCCACTTGTTGCAGGTTGTGATGTATCCTAGCTACTGCAAGAATTAGAAGACTCTGACTGTAGTGACGGAGTGTGATCATGGGCATGATCCTTATGAGCTATCTTATCTCTCATGCTTTTATGGGAAAATTGACCTTGGTACTGGCATGTATTTGAATTAAGGTGATATTAGTTTCAAACTACTTTGCTTCCGCTACTTTAGAACTTGAGTTATAATAACTCTATTGAACTCCGATATATATTGAATTACTTATGAAATGGATGTAACATATGACCTGTTATGTTGGACCACTACGATCTTGGCTTGTATGTTGGTTGGTTTGAAATCCCTCATGATTTTATTGGACTACCGGAGTTATAGGAGCTTAAGTACAGGAAATTAAGTGCTCCGGCGATTGTTTTTGTACTTTTGTTCTTATAATTTGGACGGTTCTGTTACATACAGGAAAAAAGTGAATGCACTGGGGGCCCTCAAACTCGTAAGTATGTGTCATATAGGTCCATGAATTTGAAAAATACATATCTGAACCTCTAAACTTATTAAGTGATACACCGCAGGCCCATACTTATCACGCGGGCATTTTATCTGACGTGACGTTGTCACGTGGCAAAAAAAATAAACCCAATCCGCATTGCAGTCATGGGCACGGGAGCCTCCTCCCTTTGGGCAGGCCAGGGGGCCGAAGCATCCCTGGTGGCCAGGGGGGCGTGCCCCGGCCAGGCCAGCCGTGCCGGGGGCCAGGGGGCCGTGCACACTTCCCCGTGCCTTTAGCGTCTCTGACTCCAGGATCCACTCGCATGCGTGCTGTCCGGCTCGACTTCTTTTCTTTTTCTTATTCCCCACTCGGCTGGAGATTTGGACTTCCTCGTTGCGGACGTCGTTAGAGCATCTTTAACAGTTCCCCTTTCTTATCTCATATCTACGTAAACCTGTCATATCAGGGGAGATAAACCAATTTTAATGCTCCAACAGCTCCCCTTTCCCATCCTCTTTTTATGGTGATCACCAATATCTCTTTCATCTCCCCTCAAATAAAGAGGGAGTTGTATCTCCCCCAATAGCCGGGACCTACCTCCAACTGTCACTTCTCTCTCCTGCGACGCTCGTCAGAGATGGCTTAGTGGCCGGTGGAAGACGTATTCACAAAAAGCTTTGCTCCGGCGGCCATGGTCATCGTGGACTCGAGGTTGAGAGAGATGGGCCCCATATATTGGGGGAGATTATTGGTGATCTGTTGGAGCATCTCCCCCAATAGTCTGAAAAAACAGTATTGGTGATCACCAATATCATTCTATTGGGGATGAAGTATTGGTAAGCTATTGGAGATGCTCTTACAATCTTTCGGTGGTCCGGTCGACATGCTTCTGGTGAGAACAGAGAAGTGCAGCCGCCGGCCAGCAGTGGCCCACCTGTAGTAACCAAGTAGGCCCTGTTCATCCGACTTATAATCCGTCTTTTTCAATTTGTTTTTTTAGCTGGAACAGTATTTTTCTCTCACAATAAATCAACCAACAGTGTTTTTCAGCCGGCTTATCAGCACTGCCGAACGGGCCGTATTTATTTCCTTGAAACTGTCCAACCATCACCCACCGGAGCTGCTTCCTGTTTAGTTTTCACCGAAAAACTTTTCACCTTGTCACATCGAATGTTTGATAATAGAACATTAAATGTAGATAAAAAACTAATTGCACAGTTTGCCTGGAAACCACGAGACGAATGTTTTAAGCCTAATTAATCCATGATTAACCATAATTGCTACAGTACGTCTCGCGGTTTCCATACGAGTTATGTAATTAGTTTTTTTATTAGTATCCGAACACCCATTTCGACATCTCATAAAATATCTGACGTAACACCTAAACATTTTTCACCTAAAAACTAAACAAGCCTTTATATGACATATACTTTTGGCTTTTCAAATTTCAACGAAACGAATATCATGTTTTCTGGAGCGTTGGGGTCGGCAGGCAGAGTTGTCAAGTTCAACAGCATTAATACCGTACAAGCACAGAACATTAACGTCCATTTCACCAAAAGGAAAAAAGAAAAGAAAATAAATATTTGGCCCGCGGCACGGACCAGTCACGTTGGCATTTCGCTCTGTTTATTGGTTTTGCATAAATATTTCTTTAGACAGCATGGAAACCTCCAGAAAGGCACTCATAATATTACAGTATCGTTCGGTGGGTATGTCGTCATGAAAGGGAAAGAAAAATGCAGTGTGACCACTAAATATTCATTCAAGTAGAATTTCGTGCGTTCATAGTGCGAGGTGGATGGTCCCAACGTACATTTTAGTTCCTCCATCCATCTAGGTGTATTTTTTATAAAGAAAAGTAATTTTCTTTAAAACAAAAGAATTCTATTCCAGTATCTACAAGAGTTTTACACGCAACCAAATCATATTACAGTCTAGCCACATGCTGTTTTTTTAGCTCTCAAAAAGCGAAACCAAACAAAGGGATAAATGATTAAACGCTACGTGCTAATGGCATGTTTGGAACACAGGAATTTCACAGGAATAGCGCAGGAATTTCACAAGAAATATGTAAGAATAGGAAAATTTTCTCACGTTCCAAACAGGCAGGGGCGAAGCCACGTAGTCATTGGGGTCAGCTGACCCTTATAAAATTTAGTAAATCTTGTACAGATCCACTGTTTGCTAATAGATTTTACGCGATGACCAGCAAAGCTAACCCAATGGTTTCAATGTCTGGCTTCGCCCCTGCAAACAGGCCCTAAGACTTTCCAACGATGACCATCCATGCTTAGTGAATATTTCTATAGCCACAGTCTCCATCATGCGACATGCCCGCTTTAGAAAAGGTTTGTCGCTCTTCTTCTGCAAGGCGTTCTAGAAACGGATCGAATAAGTTGCCCTAAAAACCTTACAAACAAGAGTATATTCGTTTTTTATCAAAAAAATCCCATCGTTTCTGAGTAGCTAAATAGACTACAAGATTGCACTTGCTCCCATATAAATCAGGGAGCACAAGTGTTGGTCTGTTTGTATATCCCACAACCTAAATAAGTCATTTACATCTTTTGGTGGTTCGAGATTAAATGACACTCGGCAGATTCTCCAAACAAGTCTAGCCACATGACAATCAAAGAACAAAAAAAAATAGATTTTAACTTTTAGTTTCTTTTATATTATGTTTTTAGTTGCTAAAAAAATGCATACCTTAAAGACATTTTAAGTACAAATCTATTGATACAAGTTATAATTATGTCCTAAATTTACATATAATTTGACTAATTATTTGTTCAGATTTGTGATTTTTAAGGTTTTTTTCCCTTCTCTTGTCAAAGTAAGCTTATCAATCCTACATAAAAGAGACTAGAGCTAAGCATTGTAAGTTTGAACCAACAATTGGTCTCAGTGATATGTAGGAGTAAGTCGGATATTCCCTCTGGACTGCAGCTAAGACGTTTTGGATAAGGTCTAAGGGGGTGTTTTGATCCTTGGCTAAAGTTTAGCCCTTGTCACATAGGATGTTCGGATGTTAATTAGGAGGACCAAACATAAGTTAATTATAAAACTAATTGCAGTTGCGAGACGAATGTATTAAGCCTAATTAATCCATCATTAGCACATATTTACTGTAGAAACACATTATCAAAAATCATGAACTAATTAGGCTCAATAGATTCATCTCGTGAATTAGCCCCTCATTTATTTAATTAGTTTTACTATTAACCTATGTTTAATATTTCTAATTAGCATTCAAATGTGACAGAGCTAAATTTTAGTCCAGTATCTAATCAGGGCCCGCGTGGGCGCCGAACGGAGCAGCACATGCGTCGGAAGCCCCAACTCCATGACGGGACCGGGCGAGATAGATGGACTCGTGCGTGCGTGGACCTGTGTCTCGTCGGGACTTGCAGTCCTGCAGAGGCTTTGCGTTCGACGCGCGCGCACAACAATAACGGCAGATGGATGGACTGTCGCACGTATCACGTCACTATAGCTGCGTTTAGTTTCCAAAAAATTTTGTAAAATTTTTCAGATTTTCCGCCACATTGAATCTTTGACACATGCATGAAGCATTAAATATAAATAAAAAATAAACTAATTACACAGTTTAGACGAAATAGACGAGATGAATCTTTTAAGTCTAATTAGTTCATGATTGAACACTAAGTGCCAAATAATAACGAAATTTGCTACAGTGTCATTTTATAAAAAAAATTGCCACTAAACAGGCCCTATGTGTCGCCGTGTCACTGGGACGACGCGATGCGCTCCGACAGTGACGGCACGATGGTGGGGCTGCGCCGGCGGCGCGTTCCGGCACGCCCCGGCCGGGCTGCATCTGCCGCTCGCACCGCGGGTTCAGCAACCGGAGCGACCGGCACATGCTCTTGAATGTCCTGCCCTTGGGATTGTTGTTGGCGTCCCGCGAAAGAAAGGCGCCATGTGCAAGGAAGTTTCTTGTGGACCTAGGGGGTGTTTAGATGAAAAAAATTGGAAATTTGATACTGTAGCACTTTTGTTTGTATTTGGCAATTAGTGTCCAATCATAGACTAATTAGGCTCAAAAGATTCGTCTCGTGATTTACAACCAAACTGTGTAATTAGTTATTTCTTTTACCTACATCAAGTGCTCCATGTATGCGTCTAAAGATTGATATGATGGAGAGAGAAGATAAAAATTTGGAATTTGGAAAGGAAGTAAACACCCCCCTGGTTGATATCTAGGCCACGTTCAGTACCAGGAAATCACCTCTGGAACCAATTCTGTCAGGAATACTTCGTTAATTTATACGTAATAGCTAACTCTTATCATGATTGTTTCCTACCAGGAATAGACCTAAACAAACAAGCCCTTAAGAAGTAACCGATCAGACCCATAAGCCATAAGGCCAGTCTCAGTGGTAGTTTCACTTGAATTTCATTTGCATTTAATAGCCTACCGCATATGCATTTTTGATGATATGTCAACGTTTTAATGAAGAGAGAGAAGAATTGGATTTCATGGGGATGAAACTCTCTTGGCACAGTTACCAACTCTCTATGAGTCATAGAATTAAATGTCTATGAAACTATGGAATGAAAATTTCCATTGAGAGTGGGTGTTTCATCCGAGTTTTATTTCATTCTATATGACATGGCAGTCTTACAAACAATAAAATGAAACTCTCCACTGAGACTGGCCTAATTGAGAATATACGACGAGTGCACAGGGCCGATTAGGATTGCGATTCTGTAAACCACCGAATAATATTTGTCTACTCTAGAGAGCGTCGGTAAAAGTTGGTCGTGGTCTCAGCTTTTCTCCCGCCAGCCGATTCCTTTCCTGCAGGTCTTTCAGGCGATGGCAATGGAACGATTATTATTATTCTACTGCTGCCTGCCGTGGAACGCGGAACGCCGCCACGCAGCCGATAAACAAACCTACGGAGGGAACAGTTCGAAGCTTTTTGCAACGCTGGCCTCGGCGCCACGCCAATACACATCCCACCTAAAAACATTTCACCCCGTCACATTAAATATACGATACATATACAAAACATTAAATATAGTTAAAAAATAACTACTCCCTCCATTCTGATTTAGAGCTTGATTTCATATACGAAGGCATTTCACTGAAGGACGCGCATCCGAAACTAGTGCCTGCAACGTCCTTTGAGAACTCCATGCGGCCAGACTAGTGCATGCGACGAATGGAGGTTGGCCACGCATACATGCAACGCTTCGTTTTGAGTTTTTAATTGCCATACTAGCCAACGAAGTAATTAATTGCACCATTGATACTCCAATACGCCTCCTATTCTGGCCAAAACAAAAAACCAGCACACACCTGGTATATGGGAAGGGAGGGAGTAATTGCACAGTTTGTATAGAAACGGTAAGATAAATCTTTTAAGTCTAATTAGTCATAAGTGGTACAGTAACACATGTGTTAATAATAGATTAATTATGTTTAATAAATTCGTCTTGCGGTTTTCAGACGAGCTATGTAATTAGTTTTTTTATTAGTATTTAAACACCCCTTCTGGTATTCTTAAAATATTTGATGTGATATAAAAAATTTTCTCCCACCAAACAAATAAGGCCTAATTTGTAAACCGGCGCATTGGACGCCCAGCGGTCGGTGTTGGCACTGGTATCATACCTGCACACGCGTAGCGTACTGCTAGTAGCCTCCATGTAGAAGTAGTAAAAAACAATTGTCATTATGTGGTCACCGAGCAGACGTGACTGGGACTGATGACGACAGGAGGTAAGAGCGATATATGTATACTTTTATGAAAGTATATATATATTTATTGGTCTCCAAAACACAATTTTGACCTCTTGTTTTTATAAAAAAATATTTATGAAAAAGTGATATATGTATATTTTTATGAAAGTATTTTTTAAGACAAATCTATTCATATAATTTTTACATTTGTAAACTCAACAACTTAAAAATTATTGATGATTTATATTCTCAATGTTTGACCCAAATCTTATCCAAAACGACTTCTAAATCCGATACTGGGAGTATAGAATACTCAAAGGCAGTAAAGTTGGGCTCCGGGTACAGAGGAGGTAAGAGCGGTACAATAATTAGTTTATAGCGAATCAGATACAGATGCGAAAAGAGAAAAAAATAGAGAGAAGGACTTGGCTCTCATGAGAGCAACAAGGCACACATGTATGTATAGTGGTGGGTTCATACACTAAGTTAATGTTTGGAGGATTAGGATAGATAAGGTGGGCATAAGTAGAACTAACAATAAAAAAAATTATAGACAAATAAAAGATCACTATTGTATAACTTGACTCTTGTAACTTGGCTAATAGCTAAGTACTTGACTCTGTTATTAAGCTTGCTCGAGGCGTCCTCAATGATTCCTAAATAGCTAGTCTTGGAAAAATTTTACTCTATCACGATCTCTTAGAAACAACTCTCTCACAGCTCACGTAACTTTTCATTGAAGTGTTCTTTTTTTTATTATTATTTTTAAGCTTCATCTAGGTACCTATTTGTAAACCAGACGTCCAAAGGTGACGCGAATGATACGACGGCGACGCGGGAGGTGATGTAAGGCAGCGGAGCCGAAGGCGTCGTGCCGCCTGGTCAAGGGGGGAAAATGCGATATAGCGCCGGATGGAGGTGCAAGGCATCGCAGTGTCCGGCCGTCCGATACACTAGCCGTTCCACGTTGGGAGTTGCCACACGCTAGTCGCGCGTCGCCTCGTGTGGCTGGCCATCGTTTTCGTATTGACTTTTCTTTTTTTTCTTTTTCTTTTCTTTTGAAAGCCACAACTCTCCGACATTTTTAGAAAGACAATAAAAAGAGTGTTTCATATATAATATATATCAAGAAAAATAATAGTGTGTATAAAAGGACAACTTGATACAAAATGACCTCTAAAAATAAGAGAACATTGAAGACTAAATCGGTCGTCTTCTTCCTTTGATCGTCCATTGCCTATCGAAAATTGAAGAACACAGTGAAAATATAGCAAAGGCAAGGGACCCTCCAAAACACTCTCACCATGCAAGGCTTTGAAGACCGCAAAATTCACTCGCCGTTGACAATGTATATAGTGAATGGTCAAGGACTCGGACTCATAGTCGTCAGCAATTGTAGTTCTTTCGTCCCAAAATAAGTGTCATTATAAGATACTTGCTAGTCAATTTTTTTCAATACCGATTGAAATATTAGTAATATTTATATCTTTAAATAAATTTATTATCAAAATATATTCAATGGTTATCTAATAGTACTAATTATGTACTATAAATAAATATTTATGTGTCCAAATAAATCCATCCACGCCGCGCCACCGTATAATAATTTTATAAACCGCGCGCCTCATTGGATGTCCAGTCGACGTTGGAATTGGTATCGTACCTACAGACACGTAGCCTACACACACGTTGCATTTTTACAAAGTTGATTAGTATTGTTGTCAAAAAAAAGTTGATTAGTATTATTTTTGAAAAGCTGAGTTGATTATATTATCTATACGTAATAATAAAGAGGCAAAATTTCAGACTCTTTTTTTCGTCCATCCATTTGTTTGGTCCGTTTAACTATATATATATATATATATATATATATATATATATATATATATATATATATATATATATATATATATATATATATATATATATATATATATATATATATATAAAACCCGTGCTCATACGAGTTACAATAACTCTTGTCTAACGTGAGGCAGAGTCCAATTCCAAAACATATTGGATCATCTGTAAGAATAGGAGTACACATGAAAGAAAAGTTGGAAAAGGAAAAAGAAAGTAAAAAAGAGGAAAAAAAACAAGTAGAACACAGAAAGAAATAAAGAGAAACATATTGGGTAAGTGTCATATGTGTTAGCCAAAAAAACATTTATGTCCTATGTATTTTTTTGTCTGACCCTCCCATGTTTATCTTTGAACCATTGTTGGCTTCCGGACGCACAGGGCATATATATATATATATATATATATATATATATATATATATATATATATATATATATATATATATATATATATATATATATATATATATAAAACCCGTGCTCATACGAGTTACAATAACTCTTGTCTAACGTGAGGCAGAGTCCAATTCCAAAACATATTGGATCATCTGTAAGAATAGGAGTACACATGAAAGAAAAGTTGGAAAAGGAAAAAGAAAGTAAAAAAGAGGAAAAAAAACAAGTAGAACACAGAAAGAAATAAAGAGAAACATATTGGGTAAGTGTCATATGTGTTAGCCAAAAAAACATTTATGTCCTATGTATTTTTTTGTCTGACCCTCCCATGTTTATCTTTGAACCATTGTTGGCTTCCGGACGCACAGGCCCAGAACACCCAAGGTCCAAATATGAAATTCAAGTTTGTTGTTTGTCCACTTGTAAGAAATCTACAATCCGAAATCAAATAGATTTCCTCTAATCCCCAAATAAATCTAACAAACAAACGTGATCCATATATTCTCCAATACGTGCACCTCCTGAAGCCAATGGAGTCCAAGATGCGGCACACATCATCCATGGTCGGGCGCACGAGGGTCGTCGAGGTCGGGACTAGGACCGTGGCCTCCTCATCGGCAAGTCATAAGGTACGCATAACGATGAACTTCATGTCTGACGGACGGTTGGGCGGATGCAGCGGATTGCGACTTGCGAGAGCTTGCAGAGGCGGGTGCTGTTGCGATTGAACGTAGGAGCCCAGGATGTGGTGCGTAGGCTTCAGCACATGATGGTCGTAGGCGAGAAGGCAGCACTGCAACTTCAGCTAGGTCTGTTCAAAACAGTTTTAGGTTGGACAGCACTCAGTGCAGGAAGGGAGATGAGGATGACCTCCTCAATCTCCGGATTTAAAGCGTCCAAACCGGCAAAACCAACCTTGCTAATCCGTGATCATACGGTTTGAGCTAAGAAACCACATAATTAAATCCATCTAAAACCGGTGTTCAACAGGCCTACCAGGCACCGTAGTGCTACCATCCGTCGCGGTGGTGGGCAGGATTAGAATTTGGTAGGAGGCTAGGAGTGATGCCATGCTCAGCATGTAGTCAATTCTCTAAGATTGTTGACGCTTGTCCAGTTGTTGTCCAGCTGATGATGTTCTCAGGAATCATCAACAAAGAAATTGCTTCCTATGTCCCAAAATAGATGACGCTATAGTATTGTTGCCAATCAAATTTTCTCACGTTTAACTAGATTTATGAAAATATTAGCAATATTTGTATCTCTAAATAAGTTTATTATGAAAATAGATTCCATGATCTATTTAATGATACTAATTATGTATTATAAATATTAATAATTTTTATATATATATATATATATATATATATATATATATATATATATATATATATATATATATATATATATATATATATATATATATATATATATATATATATATATATATATATAGTCAAAGTTAAAAGCGTTTGACCCCTCGATAAGCGAGAACGATATCTATCTTTTCTATTTTGGGATGGAGGGAGTATGGTTTTATTCTTGCATCCGAACTTGGATGACGTGCTAAACTGCTAACACCTTTTGCATGATCAATTATGCAGTCTCATATATTTTTCATATACATTTCAATATATGTAAGTCTATAGTTATTCTTTTCAACAAACTCGTTAAACAAAAACCTTTTGTGTAAAATTAAAAAATGCATATTAGCCAAGGCTTAGACGATTTCTAAGACTAAGACACAATAATAATTCATAAAAACTCCTTCCCTCAAATATTGATCAGGCACGCGCGTCTCCGAGGCTGATGGTACAATCATCTTCCAAAAGAGTTATTGTCAATTGGTCACCACCATCATTTGCAAGTTATTGTCAATTGGTCACCAACATCTTCCAAAAGTTGTACGTGTCATCGCATCTATCTTAGTCTCAATCAACTATGATTCGGACTCACGCCCTATATGTTCTTGTAAGTTAGAACAACATGTGTCCAAGAATTTTTTGGAGTCCCATCCCAAGACACATACAACGACTATATAGAATCCAATGTCCAACTATCTCAATCTCAATCAAACTGTGATTCGGACTCACGCCCTATATGTTCTTGTAAGTTAGAACAACATGTGTCCAAGAATATTTTGGAGTCCCATCCCAAGACACATCCAACGACTATATAGAATCAAATGTCCAACATGTGTCTATGCAAGTTTCAGACTCTGTTTATTGTCTTTCTGCATGCTAAAGTTATTTCTCCGTTGCAACGCATGGGCATATTTACTGTATTGTAAAAACTGAAGACATGACCATACGTTCCCCGTATGCACGCACCGATGTGATACTGAGAGAACACGGCAAGTGCTGAAATCACTACAGGGTCTGCTAGTGCTAGGATTGCGATTCTGTAAACCATCCAATAATCCTACGGAATAATATATATATATATATATATATATATATATATATATATATATATATATATATATATATATATATATATATATATATATATATATGGTAGGATGGAGCCATGAGAAGATGGAGGTGGTGGTAGCCACTCAGACTCAACTCTGCATGAGCTCGGCGTACCACCCACAGTCCGACGGCCAGACAGAGCACGTCAATCAGTGCCTCGAGACCTTCCTCCGGTGTTTTGTGCACTCCTGCCCCCGCCAATGGATCAAGTGGATTCCTCTGGGCGAGTACTGGTACAACACTTGCGAGCACTCGTCCCTTCGTCGAGCTCCCTTCGAGGTACTCTACGACCACCCACCCCGTCACTTCGGTTTGTCTGAAGCTTCGACTTCTTCCGTTGCTGATGTCAAGACTATGTTGTCTGAACGCAACACTATGCTGGCCTCCGTCCGAGAACACCTTTACCAAGCTCAACAACGCATGAAGTCGCAGGCCGACAAACGTTGTTCCGACCGCGTCTTCAGCGTCGGCAACCTTGTCTAGCTCAAGCTCCAACCGTACATCTAGACTTCGATCGCGCCGCATGCCCATCAGAAGCTTTCCTACCGCTACTTCGGGTCGTACAAGGTGCTCGAGCGCATCCGCTCCGTCACAAACAAACTCGAGCTGCTGGCATCATCATCAATACACCCGGTTTTCCACGTCTTCCTACTGAAGCTGGCATCGTCGACCAAGCTCATCGTCTCCAGCACGCTGCCAGATATCGACGACTCGCTGCAAGTGCCCGAGCTGGTTCTCCAACGACGCCTCCATCATCGTGGCCTTGACACGGTACCGCAAGTCTACATCAAGTGGTCAGGCCTCGACGTGTCGCTCCCAACCTGGGAAGATGAGGAAGCTATGCGCCAGCGATTCCTAGCTGCTCCGGCATGGGGACATGCCGCTACACGAGGGGAAGGGGATGTTATCGCCCCTCATCTCGGCCCATCACTAGAGAAGCCCAAACCTCGTCGCAGCAGAAGGGCCCAAGTCAGAAGCACTCGTGTAAGCGGCCCGGAGTGGGCCTGTATCCGTTGCGAGCCCGAGAGGAGTGATATTTAGGCAGCTGGTGAGAGGAGAGAAATCATCGAACATGTATTAACTGCATTCCTTGCTAAGGAAGAATAACTCCTTTGTAACCGGACCACGTTGGCCGGCGATCCGTCCTTCTTCTTCTCCGTTCGCAGTCGTTGCCACTTTGTATAAACCGCGCCATTGGACGCCGGCCAGTCAGTGTTGGAAACTTGGAATTGGTACCGTACATGCACACACATAGTAGCCTACTAGCAGTAGCCTCCGTGTACTCCCTTCGTTCCTAATAAAAGAATGTAATTCTAGAATAGTGTCATATGTTAGTATATCAACTTTGACCAATTATAGATAAAAAATTATAAATATTTATAATGTTAAATAAATATCATTAGATTAATTACGAAGTGTATTTTTATAATAAATTGATTTGGAGTCATAAATGTGAATACTATTTACTAGAAACTTGATCAAATATGAACCGCTTTATGTGACACGCAATCCATAGTTGTATTCTTTCACGGACGGAGATAGTATGTCGTAGAAGAGGAAAAAAATTGTCATGCAAGGGGACTGACGACAGCAAAGTCGTCAGCAATCTCCACCCGGCTGTATTCTCAATCTCACCGAGACGCCAAATTGCGCAGCACTCTGGTCTTGGATCCGCGGCACTTGCAGTCTTGGCCCCCGACCCCGACCGGGGCCGCGAAAGATCGATCGAATCGTGATCGTGAGCCGCAGCCGCAGCCACAGCCGCTCCAAAGTGTCATGTATCACCTAGCCGTTCCAAAAACCTCGCCGTCCAAACATTTCTGCTTCACTGGGTTTCGTGTGTTGCCGTGCTCCGGCATTGAACGAGTTGTGTGGGAGACGGCGGGCGGTGTACGCTTTCCTTGATTTGGTGCGTCAACGCATGGAACGACGGGCTGCGCGCCCCCCTATCTACCGATCTGTTTTGCGTCTGTAGCGCCGATATTTTTGTCGGCCCTCAACAAACCATATGATTCCCGCGCGCCGGCCACGGGACAATGCAATAACCGCGCGCTGACGTTGACGGCACGACGGCGTTCGTCGTCTCTCGTCACGTGCTGCTGATGCTCCAGGTTGCCAAGAATATTAGCCCTTGTTTAGATTGAAGATTTTTTCAACATGATGAATAGTACCACTTTCGTCTTATTTGATAAATATTGTCCAATCGTGGATCAATTAGGCTCAAAAGATTCATCTCGTGATTTTGAACTAAAATGTGTAATTAGATATTTTTTTACCTATATTTAGTACTCCATGCAAGCGGCTAACAATTGATGTAATGGAGAGAGAGTGAAAAAACTTGGAATTTTGAGGTGATCTAAACAAGGGGTTAACCAATTGGCTCGTCGGTCTTGCCGAATTCAAACCGCGTGATTGCTTCCCGAAACTTCTCCCCGACAATCTTCCTTTCCCAGGCCGGCCCCTACCTACAGTCCACCGGCCGCTCGACGCCGACGCCGACGGATGGACAGATTCGCCGTCCGGAACCCGGTCTTACTACCGGGCATCAGATATGTGGATGCCTCAACAACTCCTGATCAGTCGCCCGTATCCTAACAGAACAGCTGGGATTGGAGTATTCATTGTTAACCAACAGGTTCAGCCGGTGCAAACTATCTACATCCGAGCACATTTGTCACAAGCGCACTCCGTGCTGATGGCCGAAGCTGCTGTTAAAGAATTAGGCAATTTCTAGATTAAAAGCATGATTAAATCTAGAATATAAATCATGACAAATATATGAACTAGATTAAACATGTATGTCATACTAGTATAGCAGATCAGCATATTCCACAGCATCAACATGACAAGCATTGATAGTCCAGCAGATAGATTAGATTGTACGAACGTCAAAATTAGATCAAGAGAATTATACCTTTCGGTTGTAGTAGTAGTAGATAGTGTTGAAGATGTAGCTGGCGGTGGTGATGGAGCGAGATCGCTGATGTCGATGTCGTTGATGTTGAAGTCGTCGTCAAAGTCGTCGATGAGAGGCGAAGGAGTATTCTTGATGACGACCCCGCGAGCTCTAGCATGACGAAGCCGACGCGCCGATGCACCCTTCGGAAGACGAGCCGTTGTGGAAGCTTTGGGAGCAGTCGCGCGAAGAACGCTTCCCAAAAATCTTATTCGTCTTCTCCCGGTGCAGGATCGCAAAGACGAGGGTTCCGAAGACCTGCTCACCCGGTCGCTGGTGCACGCAAGCGATCGAACTGGAGTAGCTACAGCGGCGGCGCAATAGCGCGTAGAGGCAAAAACCCTAGGATTAACTGGATAAGTTTTGGCGTGGCCGGCAGGTTGCTTATATAGTCATGTCCAACCAATCTCGTGTCGCGATCACGATCTAAATTGATTTAGGACTCTTAATTTGTAACCGATTTGGACTTATGCAACTTAAAGGCCAAGAAACTAAAAATGAAAACAGCAAAAGGAGATCGCGCTCCCGCAAGGCGAGGAGCCGGATTTCGGTGGACCATTCACGCAGGTGCCGCGCACCCGCGTCCTTCGCCCCGGCCCGGCGAGCGAGCGCGCGCGTGTGGACTTCTCTTACTCCTCCTCACACTAGACTTGAGGAAGTGGGGAGGACTTCCATATTTAAGTATGACTACCTCCACTTCAACAAGCAAGGTGGTACTAAAGAGTTCCCACATCCCCTCTTACTCACATGAATGGGCCTTTGAGATTTATTAGGAATTTCACAATTGGTTATTGGGCCAAGCCCATATAAATTCCAACAACCCCCACCAGATCTCAAATACCCATTTAGAGATTTACCTGTTCTCACTACTGTTTGATATACCAGTGTTTCGGCAGAGACTGTGAAGTTGAACTTCCACCTAGAACCTCAAGCTACACTCATCTACAACTTGAACAATGGACTATACCTTGAATTGCAAGTTTTGTGTGAATAAGCTTTGTTCAAAATCAAACTAGTACCTGGCTACCAAGCCTTACTCCGTGGGTGGAGCATATACGTCGTACTCCCTAGTCTCTTCATGATTTTACTAGAGACCACCCAAGTCTCATAGACTACGACGTTCTACAGTCGAACTCATATAGGCATGTTCTTTCAAGAATGCTCTGTAGGATAGCATCTTCGCTTGTTAAAGCCAATAAAACATGTTAAGGCATTAGCCAACCTACCATACAGTGCCTCAACGCTTTGAGAGTATTGCATCTTCACATAGAGAGGGTTATAATTATACTCTCCTCAGTTTACCAATAGTTTGTTCTTCCCAGATCCTAAGTCACGGGATCTCCGATCAAAAAGGTTGGGTTACTACTACTGTAAACTCATATGGGTCTCAAACCCATCTCCCTTGATGCTATTTCTATCATATTCCGTGATAGTCCTTTGGTAAAAGGATCTGCCAGGTTCTTGTCTGTTTGCACATAAGCTACAGTGATTACTCCGGAGTTTCTCAACTTCCTGACATACTTCAAACGTCTTTAACGTGTCTTGTTGACTTCGCATTATCCTTAGCACTATTTACTTTAGTGATCACTGTTTGGTTATCACAGTTCATAAGGATAGCCGGTATTGGTTTTTTAACCACCGGCAAGTCTGACAAGAGCTCACGCAGCCACTCTGCCTCTGCAGAAGCTGTATCCAAAGTAGTAAGTTCTGCTTCCATGGTAGATTTAGTCAAAATAGTCTGTTTACTAGACCTCCATGACACTACGCCACCTCCAAGAGTAAACACATACCCACTAGTGGCATAGATTTGATCAATATCAGAAATCCAGTTCGCATCACTATATCCCTCTAGCACAGTTGGGTGCCCAGAATTGTGAATCCCAAAACTCATTGTACCTTTGAGATAACGCAAGACTCTCTCAAGTGCATGCCAATGATTATCACCCGGATTGGACATGTACCTACTCAACTTACACACGGCAAAAGAGATATCTGGTCTGGTTGCACTAGCTAGATACATGAGTGAACCAACTATCTGAGAATATCTCAATTGATCTCTAGCAATCTTCTTATTCTTTCTCAATGTCACACTAGGATCATAAGGTGTTGGAGTAGGCTTGCTATCCATAAAGCCAAAACGGCTCAAGACCTTCTCAACATAGTGAGATTGTGACAAGGTAATCTCACTATCTTCCTTAATCAGCTTAATGTTTAGAATTACATCAGCTTCTCCTAGATCTTTCATGTCAAAACTTTTTGACAAAAAAGACTTGACCTCATTAATAATATCAATGTTTGTTCCAAAGATTAGAATATCATCAACATATAAACATAATATAACAGATTGGCCCCCACCATGTCGATAATACACACACCTATCAGCTTCATTAACAGCAAAGCCCACACCAGTTAAAGTAGTGTCAAACTTCTCATGCCATTGTTTACGTGCTTGTTTCAAGCCATACAAAGACTTCAGTAATTTACACACCTTCTGCTCTTCACCTTTTACTACAAATCCATCTGGCTGATCCATATAAATCTCCTCATCCAACTCTCCATTAAGGAAAGCTGTCTTCACGTCCATTTGATGAACGAGAAGACCATACGAGGCAGCCAGAGAAAGTAGCACTCGAATAGTGGTCATTCTAGCAACAGGTGAATAAGTATCAAAGAAATCCTCGTCTTCCTTCTGGGTATAACCCTTAGCCACAAGCCGAGCCTTGTACTTGTCAATAGTACCATCAGGCCTAAGCTTCTTTTTGAACACCCACTTACATCCAATTGGTTTACAACCAAAAGGTAGCTCAGATAACTCCCAAGTTCTATTAGAAAGAATTGAGTCCATCTCACTACGAACAGCTTCTTTTCAATCATCTGCATCTAGAGATGCGTATGCCTCTGTAATAGAAGTAGGAATATCGTCCACAAGATACACAATGAAATCATCACCAAAGAATTTTGCAATCCTTCGTCTCTTGTTCCTCGCAGGAACTTCATTGTCATTCTCCTCAAAGACTTCTTCAGGTGGTTGCTCAAATGATTCAATAGAAGACTCAATAGGTACCGTAAAATCAGGAGCTGTCTTAGAGGAAAATCTAGCATTGCTACACATATCTTTCATAGGGAATATATTTTCAAAAAATGTAGCATCACGAGATTCAAATATTGTATCAACATGCATATCAGGAACTTCAGATTTTACTACTATATAGGCAATGCTATGGTGAGCATATCCTAGAAAGACACAATCCACAGTCTTCGGTCCAAGCTTACGCTTCTTAGAAATTAGAACATTGACTTTCGCCAAACATCCTCACGTGCGCAAGTATGAAAGTGATGGTTTTCTTCCAATCCAATTCTCATATGGAGTTGTCTCTTTATTTCTGTTTGAAATTCTATTTAGGACATGACTCGCAGTCAATAGAGCTTCCCCCACCATGCCTTAGATAGACCAGCAGTGTCTAACATGGCGTTCACCAAGTCAGTCAGCGTGCGGTTTTTCCTCTCGGCAATCCCGTTTGATTCGGGCGAATAGGGAGCTGTCCTCTCATAAATAATACCATGTTCCGCACAGAACTCATCAAATAATATAGAAAAATATTCACCACAACGATCTGACCTTAGATGTTTAATTTTTCTCTCTAGTTGATTTTCAACTTCAGCCTTATAGATTTTAAAGTAGTCTAGCGTTTCATCTTTAGTTTTAAGCAAGTAAACATAGCAAAATCTAGTTGCATCATCAATTAAAGTCATGAAATATTTCTTTCCACCTTTTGTCAACACACCATTCATCTCGCAAAGATCAGAATGTATGAGTTCTAGAGGTGCCAAGTTTCTCTCCTCTGCTGCCCTATGAGGCTTTTGAGGTTGCTTAGATTGCACACAGCTATGACACTTAGAACCTTTGGCAATAGTGAGATCTGGAATTAAATTCAGGCTAGAAAAACGTGACATAAATCCAAAGTTAACATGACATAAGCGAGAATGCCAAACACTCGAATTATCATTAATCGTGCCACAAATATGGTTCACTGACTTATTACAAAAATCTGCCAAAGATAGGCGGAACAAGTCTCCGCAATCATAGCCTTTACCAATAAATTGTCCATGCTTAGACATGACTACTTTATTAGACTCTAACACTACCTTAAACCCATCTCTCAATAGAAGGGAGACGCTAACAAGGTTCTTGCGAATAGTAGGGACATGCTGTACGTTCTTTAGCTGCACCATCTTTCCCGAAGTAAACTTCAGATCTACCGTGCCAACACCATGAACAGAAGCATGTGACCCATTCCCCATCAGGACGGAGGAACCTTAGAGCCCCTGGTAAGAAGAAAACAAAGAGATATCAGCACACACGTGAATATTAGCACCTGTATCAACCCACCAACTTGGAGATTGAAACACTAAAAGTACAGTAGAAAAATTACCATACCCGTCATCAGCACTGCTAGCAGTCACGAGGTGAATTTTCTTTTTCTCTTTCTTGTCCGCTCGCTCCGGACAATCTTTAGCAAAATGACCAAGCTCTCCACACGCGAAGCAAGGTAGCTCTGCTTTGTCTTTCTTCTTCTTCTTGAAGGCAGTATTTTGTTTGGCATTGAAAGCAGGTTGCTTAGGCTTTCCCTTGTTCTTGCCATGGTTTCTCTGGACAAAGTGGGCGCTAGATTTTTCCTCGTTTCCCTTCTCAATGTTATCTTTAGCCCGAGCTTTTTCCTCGACATCAAGAGATGCTATCAGGTTTTCAACTAATATTTTCTGTCTCTTGTGTTTGAGACTTGTGGCGAAATTCCTTCATGAAGAAGGCAATTTAGCAATAATGCACCCAGCCACAAACTCATCGGGTAAGACACATTTAAGGAGTTCAAGTTCCTTAGCCAGGCGCTGAATCTCATGAGCTTGCTCGACTACTGATTTGTTAGCAACCATCTTGTAGTCATTAAAGCTCTCCATGGTATACAGCTCTTTGCCTGCATCTGAAGCACCATAAGTAGCATTCAGATGATTCCATAAAGCCTTTGCGTCTCTTAAGTGCATCATAGTATCAAATAGATAATCTGAAAGCACATTACGCACAGCTCCCACAAAGATATCATTAGCTTCCTGGAATTTTCTCTGATCTTCATCAGAGATGTTTCCCTCAAGCATGCCATCTTTGACCCAGAAAACTTTCATGGCAGTAAGCCAATCAGTGACCTTGACAGACCACCTTTTAAAATGCGTACCAGAAAACTTTTCCGGCCTCAGCGCGTCGACAAAACTAGCCATAGATAATTCTGAAAACGGCCTATAATAAGGTTTTTGGATTGTTAAAGAATTAGGCAATTTCTAGATTAAAAGCATGATTAAATCTAGAACATAAATTATGACAAATATATGAACTAGATTAAACATGTATGGCATACTAGTATAGCAGATCAGCATATTCCACAGCATCAACATGACAAGCATTGATAGTCCAGCAGATAGATTAGATTGTACGAACGTCAAAATTAGATCAAGAGAATTATACCTTTCGGTTGTAGTAGTAGTAGATGGTGTTGAAGATGTAGCTGGCGGTGGTGATGGAGCGAGATCGCTGATGTCGATGTCGTCGATGTTGAAGTCGTCGTCAAAGTCGTCGATGAGAGGCGGAGGAGTATTCTTGATGACGACCCCGCGAGCTCTAGCACGACGAAGCCGACGCGCCGATGCACCCTTCAGAAGACGAGCCGTTGTGGAAGCTTTGGGAGCAGTCGCGCGAAGAACGCTTCCCAAAAACCTTATTCGTCTTCTCCCGGTGCAGGATCGTAAAGACGAGGGTTCCGGAGACCTGCTCACCGGTCGCTGGTGCACGCAAGCGATCGGACTGGAGTAGCTACAGCGGCGGCACAATAGCGCGTAGAGCCAAAAACCCTAGGATTAACTGGATACGTTTTGGCGTGGCCGGCAGGTTGCTTATATAGTCCTGTCCAACCAATCTCGTGTCGCGATCATGATCTAAATTGATTTAGGACTCTTAATGGACCATTCACGCAGGTGCCGCGCACCCATGCCCGGCGAGACAAGCGAGCGCGCGCGTGTGGATTTCTCTTACTCCTCTTCACACTAGACTTGAGGAAGTGGGGAGGACTTCCATATCGCTGCCACCATTGCTGACCAGCTCCACTATCACAATGTCAGGGTCCAATTCCTCAATGGGCCTGACTTAAGCAATCCTCCGGAGTGCCAGATCAAATACTTCACCCAGATATATGTCAATTCAATAGGTACAAGGCAGGCCAAGATACTTAAGATTAGCAGGGACCTCAATAGCACCGCAGACACTCTAGCCAAAACAGCTTTCATAGCTACTCAGCCTTGTAGTGCTAATTTCAATCATGTATGTTCAAATGCTGCCCATGCCTCTCAGTGCCCCTTGTGGGAAGCACTGCAAATGTAAGGGTTAACTCTGTAATCCATCTTGCAGCTAGATGCTGCTGAAATAAAACCGTTTCTTGTCAAAAAAAAAAAAAAGGCCCCTTCGCGCCACGTGTCAAATGGACGCTGACGCTTTCTCGGGATCTCCGCCGTCCTCAGACTTGCTCTTGTGCCCCCGACGGCGTGCCCACGATGAAGCCGGCGCCTCGCTGGGCCCGAATCTGTGCCTGGCACCTTGATTCGCCGTTAAGCGAAGTGGGTAGCCGGGATCCCTTTCCGTGGGGACACCTACCTGCGCGGATTCAAACGGCACTGGCTCGCATCCAACGGCAGCCGCCCGTTCAAAACGGAGGTCGACGGCGAGGATCGCATCAAGCGCCGTTTATAAACGCCGCGAAAGGGAAACAAGAACCAGCTCTCTACTGTGGTTTCTCATCTCAGCGGCAGCGGCGGCGGAGAAGAAGAGAGAGAGGAAGCGGGAGCATGGCCGACCACAAGGAGGAGCCTGTGCTGGTGTCTGTGATGGACAAGACCTCTGGCAGGCCGGACCTCGCCATCATGGCGTGTACCAAGTCCGGCGCCGGGATCCCGCTCATCGACCTCAACAAGCTCAACGGGCCGGAGCGCCGTAAGGTGGTGGAGGCCATCGGCAGGGCCTGCGAATCCGACGACGGGTTCTTCATCATGGTACGTACTTACATACGTGCAATAAATACAGCTGTTGTGTTGTCTACCGATCGACCTGGTGTACGTACGTCACCGGTGACGTACGGACGACGAACCCAACCAGCCGACTGACCGTGAACGGCGCGTGGACGACATACAGGTGACGAACCACGGCGGCGTTCCGGCCCCGGCGGGGGTCGTGGAGGGGATGCTGCGCGTGGACGGGGACTTGTTCCACTTCCACCTCCCGGAGTCGTCGGAGCGGCTCAAGTGCTATTCCGACGACCCCATCAAGGCCGCGGAAGCGAGGGCGCTGCTGGAGAGCCTGGGCCTGGAGCTGGAGCGGAGCCACATGGCGGTGAACTCCTACCCGCCGTGCCCGCAGCCGGACCTCATCATCACCTACGGCCTGCCGGTGCACAAGGACCCCCATGCCATCATCACGCAGCTGCTCCAGGACCAGCAGGACGGCGTCTCCGGCATCCAGGTGCAGCGCGGCAGCCGCTGGGTGGCCGTGAACCCCGTGCCCGCCGACGCGCTGGTCATCAGCATCGGAGACCAGATGCAGGTAATTAATGACACAGTACACTTCACTTGCAGCTTGCGACTGGTTCTTCTTGCCTGTAAGATATCGTAATAATCTGCATGTACGTGCTCAACACAAGAAGGCGATCGGGCTGTCCACAAGCTTCAACGTGCCGTCCTCCTTCAGGTGACCATGCATACATTCTCAATCCGTCTCTGAATTTTTATAACACCTTTAATTCGGGTGTGGGAACTTCCTTCTGTGCACTAGGTATTTTTTTTAATAATGTGCTCACAAAATTAAATAGGATGTAGGATTAATCTTTTTCATCCGGATATGCGGAGTAGACAATCGATCGTTTTTCAAAAGGAAGGACTTATCAAATTGACTAAAACTTAATTAAACCGAACATTGGCCATTCTTTACAGGTTTGCATGTAGTGTTTTGCGGGAGAACATACACCGTGTCATCCAACAGTGTATGCACAAGCTGGGTTGCTCAAGCCCTTCCTATTTCCTGCCAATCACAGTCAATGATCCATCGCCGCATGGATCTGAGACCGAGAGTCCATTCTCGCCTCTCTTCATCCTCGAGAAGAACGACGTCAAGGTGGAGGTGATCACTAACGAAACGACAGCTGATGAGGTTTATACACTATATTGTCTTTGCCTTAAATGGGTGTTGGGATATGGGAGATGACTACTCTTCCATGTTAATTAAATTCTTAAGTGCAAGAGTCTAGCTTAAACTTCTGAGACGAATTGATCAGTGCTCGATACTCCCCACTTTACTTACTGAATACTATTATTATGTTTTTTTTTTCAGGATGTCTCGAAGTTTGATCTTGCGACTCTCGCAGGCACCCTTTCTTTAGTAGTCCCTATGGCCATTAATATCGATGAACTTACTAAAACCTGGGGACCTCTGTGGAAAGTGCTCTGCGGCATTTTCATGATTATGTCACTCGTGTTGGTGTTCATTGGATTATTCACGGCTTCCTTCCGCTGCGGATCTCGGGCCAGAAATTTGTCGTCGCACTGCGCCAGGATGAGTTTGGTTTTGGCCACTATCATGTTCATGCTCCTCATCGCATCCAAACTAGGGTGTTTCGGGTGTGCTGCTGGGGTGGTGCTTGTTCTGGTCATGCTTGTCTTGACCATTCTCTGGATACGTAGTGAGCATGAGATTTAGACAAACATATATATATTTTCCCAAACGCAAAATATACATTTTTCATAAACAAATGCTTGTAGCGCTGTGCGAGGAAGATACAAGAACTATCGTGGAATGAACTATGCCTAGTCATATCCTTCTTCTTTTGTAAAATTGTTCAAGTTATAAAGGTTGAGTATATGTTTGTGATTTGTAAACTAAATAGAAAAGGGTGAGATGACAAGGTTGAAACATGTCCTTTTTATTGTGTATGATGAGTGATTGTTATGGACAATAAGTCCTTGCTATTGAGTTGTTTTTCCTTACGACTAACCAGAGGCAAAGTGGTGGCGGCACAACATGTCCCTTGATTCTGTACGAAGGAACTAAGACGCCTAAGAGAAGAGTGAATTAAGTCACTTAGAAGCTAAGGTTGAAAACCACTTATAAAAACTTACACAAGTTCTATCTACAAGTGTACTAGTTTTTTCAAAGTGTTGTTACATATCTCTAATGCTAAAGAGTTTTGCACCCTACATTAATTTCAATCATACCAGCTAACCTAGCAAGCTTCAAGGAGTACACTAAGTAAATGTGGAAACATAATTGAGTTATAGAACTACTTTTGTTAGGATGGTGTGCTTCACTGCCCTTGAACAAGTTGACATGTGACGGGAACTGAGTTGACAAAGCAGTGAAGCAAGCATTTGTTCAGAAGCACCCTTTTGTTAGGATCGACAAATTATATGGTTTTCACAGTTCCAAACTCAACAACTTAAAAGTTATTTATTATTTATATTCTCAATGTTGACCCAAACCTTGTCAAAACGACTTCTTTTACCAACCTAGAGGGAGTACAGTGTAACACCCGAGGTGTTTACCACCAGTTAAGCAGTGGGTTTGAGCTCAAACATGATAGATCAAGTGGATATGATGATGTCAAGGTCAACCTATGGACAGGAGTCCCAATCTAAACTTGGATATTGCACCCTTGCTTACATATAGGCTCAATTAAAAGATATATGCTTGGGTGTTGTTATCAAAGTATCTTCACATGTCTCACATCAATACCTATCTATATTGATCCCTGGAAAAGTTTCATAAAGTTTGGAATCAAAAAGTCACATGAAATGATAAGTTATATGCTTGGTTGGATTATGACTAAAACCTGCCTTACATCCCATGGGAACTAGTGTTGTGCAACATACAAATGCAATATGTGCAACACATCTTGGACACATGTGGAACACCCTAGTGGAACATGTGTAGCATGTATCTTGAAACAACCACATGAAATGACTATAGCATTTCACTTGAGTTCTATGTTTCAAGGCATGTGAGGCCTACACTTTTGTGCAACCTATGCATGGTGGGTATGTTTGGCCTCTACAACACCTTAACTACACTTAGGACACATCATGGAACAATGTTCATGTTGATCATTTTGCCTAATTGTGCTTCTAAGTGATGGTTGACCATGTATGGACCCGGGAACACTTTTATTTGATCATTTCAAAAGTGTGACTTAACAACTTTGTATGGCTGTGCACCCTGTAGCAAAGTTGTAGAAAATTTTATAAGGAACAAAAGTTGTAAGGGTGACAAATCTTGAAAAGGTGCACAACATGTCCAAAAATGTCTAACAACCCAGAAATTCCCTGCTGTTAGCCATCCTGAAAATTTCTAAGTGTTGGGGTCGAATTTCAGTTTCATGTACCTTACTTTGGAGCTTTATATCTTGAAACACAAGCTGATCCAGACCTTGATCCTTAAATAAAAGTTGTAGAACATATCATGGGGAACAAACTTTATTTACTGTCCCAGAGCTAATTCAGTACTTAGCATGGTCAAATCGAGCTCACGAAATTGAATCCAATGCTGTTTTCAGGGTTCGAAAATTGGCTAAGTCTGGAATGCCTGAAAGTCGCGACTTCCGTTTTCGGGTACCTATCTTTGGTGAATTTTAGTTTGCAAACCATTTCGAATCTGGCCAAACTCCTTTAACCAAAGTCGGAGTACTCATGTAGATCTAGCTGATGGTGAAAATGGTTGATTAAATAAGTGCACGGTTTAGGAGTTATAAGGTAGAGAAGAAGACAGTTTCAGTCAGTTTACAATTGGACTGCATAATCCAGTTTTGAGGTACCCTCCTTTGGAGCTTTGTATCTTTCCAACCATGCCGAATTAGACTTTGATCCTTTAATCAAAGTTGGAGTACTCGTGTAGCTCTACAACTTCTATTAGTGAAGTTTTTGCTAATTCGAAACGGATTATGAGATAGAGGGAGACGAAAAGGGTGCTTCAGTGGTATGTTTGAGGTGGTATTAGACTCTTGTTTTTGAATCGGTAGAAGCAGCAGCAATGGCCGACCGCGCACAGGGTTTCGACGCCGCGTGGCTCCCTCAGCTCGCCTCGCTCGACACCTCACCCGTCCTTGCTCGTGCATGCTCGCCACCTCTCCCACACTCGTCGTTTTGGGGAGGCCGAGCCGAGCCTTTGCTCCCTGCGCTCTCCATTCTCCCCCGCACTCTCGCTCAGTCTCTCTGTCTCTTGTTCGCCATGTCCGCCACGGCAGAGTCCGCTTCCACCGTTTGCCCTCGCTGCTCTGCACTCCCAACCATCCGAGCACCCAAGCCAGCCCCATGCCCTCCAGCGCCTTTCTCCAGTCAGCAAGGCACCGGATGCACCGCCACCGCCATGGCTGCCATTGCCGACAAGCCAAGCTCCATGGCCGCTCGTCGCCCCGCAGCCTCACACGCTCACAGCCAGAACCGAGCTCGCCACCAGCTTCGCCGTGTCGTGCTGCACGCGGAGCAACTCCGCTCCGGTCTGCTTCCCCGCTGAGGCGCCCTGTCACCATGCAGCTCCGCCGCCGAGCTGCGAGCTCTCGTGGTCAGGTTGTCTCGGACTAGCTCGAGCCGAGCCAAGGCCCCCATCGGGTGCGCGCGGACGCCTAGATGCTTCCCCGCCCCTCAGCCGACGCCGGTGTGGCCTCCCTCCGACGAACAGCGAGCTCCGGCGACCTCTCTGTTCTAAATTCACGTCAAGGACCTCGTGCGACAATTTGACGAAAGGGAGGGGTCTTTCTGCAGAACCTATGACTCATATAAATAGTGCCGTGAGGACTGCTTTGTAATTATTTTTGCTGAACTTTGGAAATTCATAGTAAATCATAGGAAATTCGTAAAATAGCAAATGAGGACTTTTTGGAATCCTTATGAAATTATCTATGCAGTGGATCTATAATATGACATGTTTTAGTTTAATGTTTTTGCTGTAAAAATAGATTTTTCAGATTAGGTTTTCAATGCTAATTGTATTTGTCATTTTCATAACTGCAAATGTAGGGCTCCAAATGAAGTGAAATTTTTGTGGCATGCTACTCATGTGATGTTTGATGTGTGGTAAAAATTTCATGAATTGTAGTTGTAGTATGAGTGAGTTATTGATTCATCTTGCTCTCACATGAATTCTTGCAATAGTCATTTGTCTTTTTCATAGACGTTAATATATATGTCCAAATGGTTTGAAATTTGTACAGTAAACTATTGGGAGTATATATAGGCCACTGTAATTTTGGTAGAATTTATTGTGCACTTTTGGTAGGTGTTCATAATTCCACCTAATTATCTAAATAAATTAAGAAAATGCATTAAAAGAATTTATTTAGGAATGGACACTATGTTTTCTGGTGTTTATTAGTCATGTGTGACATGTTGGTAAAGTTGGTTTTGTACAATTATATGTTTGCAACATAAGTTAATAATTATTTCTTGCAAATGAGGTTTCTGGACAGATCTGGAAACTTAGCAAAGTTCTTCATGATAATGTGCTTTGTTGTAAAACTTGTTTATACAAAAGTTGTAGATAATTTATGTATCTAGCCTCTGTTAAAATTTGGTGGCATTTGGACATGTAGTTTAGGAGTTATAGCTGTTTAAAGTTGGGTTACAGAATTGCTTGCTCTCTGTCTTGTTAGACCAGTTTCTGTGTTTGTGTAAATTCGACATGTTAAACTTTAGAATCATGCTGTGATGATTATAAATGAAATGTAGAGAATTTCATAAGCTTTCTATAATGTCTTATTGCATATCATTTGGATTTGTAGAACTTCAGATATGATTGATTTACTCAGCTACTGCATGTATGTCCAGAATTGTTGAAAATACATGATTGCTTTGTTACTTTGCTTGCGTATTGCAAAGTGTGATTCATGTCTTTGGTGATTAAGCTAGTACACCTGAGACTTTGTAAATCTTATGTCATGCTTGGTATTGCTTTCCTTGTTATTTTAGCATGTTTGTTTGTGTAAGGTTACTTAAGTAATGTGATGTGTTTACGTGTCTTTACTATAACCTTATACTTGCCTTGATTAACGTGTGATGCATCATCTATTGCATTTCCTTGTATTCATGTACTTGCATCTTGCATTTCATTTAGGTACGCTAGCTAAAACGCGTGAAAGATGTGGTGTTGGAGCCAAATCCGAAGATGGTGTTTGGTGGATCTATCCCGAAGATAGGACTGGACAAGTGATAGATGCTCGCCAAGTGAATTCATCTGACATACTCTAACTTGAGTCGGATCCCAGGCAAGCCCCGGAGCATTCTAAGCCTCCTACTTTACAAAAGCAATTGAGTATATATATGTTATATATGTATTGTTGCATTAAGTTATAGGAGTTGATTGAAAACACTTGCTGCATATATATCCTTTTCCTTGTCCCGCAAATATGCCTAAAATCCTATTTTGGTTCGGGATCGAAAATATTGCTTAGCCCTGCTTAGACCGGTAGCGATCGGTGATTTCCTGTCACCGGCAACTATAGGTGGTTACTGGAATACTTTAGCTATGGAATGGATGATATCCTGAAAATAACCAAGTGTTGATGAATAATTGGAGACCGGGCGGAATAAGTATGGGGCAACCAGACAGGGTTCTGGGGTGCTTGTAGTTTCCGCCTGTGTCGATTAAGGACCGTCCGTTGTTGGGCCTCGGGTCATGTTGAACGCATGCCTCACATTTAGCTGGCCGAATAAAGTACCTTTCGACCGCGAAGCCGGGAGATTATTCGGGCCGAGTGGATTGCCCGCAACGCACTGTACCGGAGCAGTAGTGGCAGGAAACGGGGGCGCGATGATAAGGCCAAAGAGCAGTCGGGCGGCCCCCGGGTACATGTGGTTCCTGGCAAACTCGCGACTTTACCTGAATAGTTGACTCGGTGACCAACACCTCACTTTAGCGGGTGAGTGAGGTTTGTGTGAGGAATAACTTACCAGCTGGTTAATAATCGATTCGAATCGCCATCGCTCCTGGATAGTGAGCACTTGACTCGAGTTACTGCATCGTAGTAATGATGATGGAACACAGATGGTTATGTGGATAATGTTGGAAATGCTAAACCTGAGATGGTAACCTTTGATGTTAATGGTTAATCAAGTGATTGCTTTAGCATAGGTGCTTACCTAGATTGAATAGGTTATAATAAATATGATGCAAAAGGACTTAAATTAGTTTATTCATGATAACTTATGCTTTTCGCAAATGAGTTAAGCTAGTCCACTGAAAGAAAGCCTTGCATACTCCTTGGTGTCATTATTTCTGGTTTATGACGGGTAAGTCTAGCTGAGTACCTTCTCGTACTCAGGGTTTATTCCCACTTGTTGCAGGTTGTGATGTATCCTAGCTACTGCAAGAATTAGAAGACTCTGACTGTAGTGACGGAGTGTGATCATGGGCATGATCCTTATGAGCTATCTTATCTCTCATGCTTTTATGGGAAAATTGACCTTGGTACTGGCATGTATTTGAATTAAGGTGATATTAGTTTCAAACTACTTTGCTTCCGCTACTTTAGAACTTGAGTTATAATAACTCTATTGAACTCCGATATATATTGAATTACTTATGAAATGGATGTAACATATGACCTGTTATGTTGGACCACTACGATCTTGGCTTGTATGTTGGTTGGTTTGAAATCCCTCATGATTTTATTGGACTACCGGAGTTATAGGAGCTTAAGTACAGGAAATTAAGTGCTCCGGCGATTGTTTTTGTACTTTTGTTCTTATAATTTGGACGGTTCTGTTACATACAGGAAAAAAGTGAATGCACTGGGGGCCCTCAAACTCGTAAGTATGTGTCATATAGGTCCATGAATTTGAAAAATACATATCTGAACCTCTAAACTTATTAAGTGATACACCGCAGGCCCATACTTATCACGCGGGCATTTTATCTGACGTGACGTTGTCACGTGGCAAAAAAAATAAACCCAATCCGCATTGCAGTCATGGGCACGGGAGCCTCCTCCCTTTGGGCAGGCCAGGGGGCCGAAGCATCCCTGGTGGCCAGGGGGGCGTGCCCCGGCCAGGCCAGCCGTGCCGGGGGCCAGGGGGCCGTGCACACTTCCCCGTGCCTTTAGCGTCTCTGACTCCAGGATCCACTCGCATGCGTGCTGTCCGGCTCGACTTCTTTTCTTTTTCTTATTCCCCACTCGGCTGGAGATTTGGACTTCCTCGTTGCGGACGTCGTTAGAGCATCTTTAACAGTTCCCCTTTCTTATCTCATATCTACGTAAACCTGTCATATCAGGGGAGATAAACCAATTTTAATGCTCCAACAGCTCCCCTTTCCCATCCTCTTTTTATGGTGATCACCAATATCTCTTTCATCTCCCCTCAAATAAAGAGGGAGTTGTATCTCCCCCAATAGCCGGGACCTACCTCCAACTGTCACTTCTCTCTCCTGCGACGCTCGTCAGAGATGGCTTAGTGGCCGGTGGAAGACGTATTCACAAAAAGCTTTGCTCCGGCGGCCATGGTCATCGTGGACTCGAGGTTGAGAGAGATGGGCCCCATATATTGGGGGAGATTATTGGTGATCTGTTGGAGCATCTCCCCCAATAGTCTGAAAAAACAGTATTGGTGATCACCAATATCATTCTATTGGGGATGAAGTATTGGTAAGCTATTGGAGATGCTCTTACAATCTTTCGGTGGTCCGGTCGACATGCTTCTGGTGAGAACAGAGAAGTGCAGCCGCCGGCCAGCAGTGGCCCACCTGTAGTAACCAAGTAGGCCCTGTTCATCCGACTTATAATCCGTCTTTTTCAATTTGTTTTTTTAGCTGGAACAGTATTTTTCTCTCACAATAAATCAACCAACAGTGTTTTTCAGCCGGCTTATCAGCACTGCCGAACGGGCCGTATTTATTTCCTTGAAACTGTCCAACCATCACCCACCGGAGCTGCTTCCTGTTTAGTTTTCACCGAAAAACTTTTCACCTTGTCACATCGAATGTTTGATAATAGAACATTAAATGTAGATAAAAAACTAATTGCACAGTTTGCCTGGAAACCACGAGACGAATGTTTTAAGCCTAATTAATCCATGATTAACCATAATTGCTACAGTACGTCTCGCGGTTTCCATACGAGTTATGTAATTAGTTTTTTTATTAGTATCCGAACACCCATTTCGACATCTCATAAAATATCTGACGTAACACCTAAACATTTTTCACCTAAAAACTAAACAAGCCTTTATATGACATATACTTTTGGCTTTTCAAATTTCAACGAAACGAATATCATGTTTTCTGGAGCGTTGGGGTCGGCAGGCAGAGTTGTCAAGTTCAACAGCATTAATACCGTACAAGCACAGAACATTAACGTCCATTTCACCAAAAGGAAAAAAGAAAAGAAAATAAATATTTGGCCCGCGGCACGGACCAGTCACGTTGGCATTTCGCTCTGTTTATTGGTTTTGCATAAATATTTCTTTAGACAGCATGGAAACCTCCAGAAAGGCACTCATAATATTACAGTATCGTTCGGTGGGTATGTCGTCATGAAAGGGAAAGAAAAATGCAGTGTGACCACTAAATATTCATTCAAGTAGAATTTCGTGCGTTCATAGTGCGAGGTGGATGGTCCCAACGTACATTTTAGTTCCTCCATCCATCTAGGTGTATTTTTTATAAAGAAAAGTAATTTTCTTTAAAACAAAAGAATTCTATTCCAGTATCTACAAGAGTTTTACACGCAACCAAATCATATTACAGTCTAGCCACATGCTGTTTTTTTAGCTCTCAAAAAGCGAAACCAAACAAAGGGATAAATGATTAAACGCTACGTGCTAATGGCATGTTTGGAACACAGGAATTTCACAGGAATAGCGCAGGAATTTCACAAGAAATATGTAAGAATAGGAAAATTTTCTCACGTTCCAAACAGGCAGGGGCGAAGCCACGTAGTCATTGGGGTCAGCTGACCCTTATAAAATTTAGTAAATCTTGTACAGATCCACTGTTTGTTAATAGATTTTACGCGATGACCAGCAAAGCTAACCCAATGGTTTCAATGTCTGGCTTTGCCCCTGCAAACAGGCCCTAAGACTTTCCAACGATGACCATCCATGCTTAGTGAATATTTCTATAGCCACAGTCTCCATCATGCGACATGCCCGCTTTAGAAAAGGTTTGTCGCTCTTCTTCTGCAGGCGTTCTAGAAACAGATCGAATAAGTTGCCCTAAACAACTTACAAACAAGAGTATATTCGTCTTTTATCAAAAAAATCCCATCGTTTCTGAGTAGCTAAATAGACTACAAGATTGCACTTGCTCCCATATAAATCAGGGAGCACAAGTGTTGGTCTGTTTGTATATCCCACAACCTAAATAAGTCATTTACATCTTTTGGTGGTTCGAGATTAAATGACACTCGGCAGATTCTCCAAACAAGTCTAGCCACATGACAATCAAAGAACAAAAAAAATTAGATTTTAACTTTTAGTTTCTTTTATGTTATGTTTTTAGTTGCTAAAAAAATGCATACCTTAAAGACATTTTAAGTACAAATCTATTGATACAAGTTATAATTATGTCCTAAATTTACATATAATTTGACTAATTATTTGTTCAGATTTGTGATTTTTAAGGTTTTTTTCCCTTCTCTTGTCAAAGTAAGCTTATCAATCCTACATAAAAGAGACTAGAGCTAAGCATTGTAAGTTTGAACCAACAATTGGTCTCAGTGATACGTAGGAGTAAGCCGGTTATTTCCTCGGGACTGCAGCTAAGATGTTTTGGATAAGGTCTAAGGCGGTGTTTGGATCCTTGGCTAAAGTTTAGCCCTCGTCACATTGGATGTTCGGATGCTAATTAGGAGGACCAAACATAAGCTAATTATAAAACTAATTGCAGTTGCAAGACGAATATATTAAGCCTAATTAATCCATCATTAGCACATATTTATTATAGAAACACATTGTCAAAAAATCATGGACTAATTAGGCTCAATAGATTCATCTCGTGAATTAGCCCCTCATTTATTTAATTAGTTTTACTATTAACCTATGTTTAATATTTTTAATTAGCATTCAAATGTGACAGAGCTAAATTTTAGTGCAGTATCTAATCAGGGCCCGCGTGGGCGCCGAACGGAGCAGCTCGTGCGTCGGAAGCCCCAACTCCATGACGGGACCGGGCGAGATAGATGGACTCGTGCGTGCGTGGACCTGTGTCTCGTCGGGACTTGCAGTCTTTGCAGAGGCTTTGCGTTCGACGCGCGCGCACAACAATAACGGCAGATGGATGGACTCTCGCACGTATCACGTCACTATGTGTCGCCGTGTCACTGGGACGACGGACAGCGACGGCACGATGGTGGGGCTGCGCCGGCGGCGCGTTCCGGCTGGGTTGCATCTGCCGCCCGCACCGCGGGATCAGCAACCGGCACATGCTCTTGAACGTCCTGCCCTTGGGATTGTTGTTGGCGTCCCGCGAAAGAAAGGCGCCATGCGCAAGGAAGTTTCTTGTGGACCTAGTTGATATCTAGGCCACGTTCGGTACCAGGAAATCACCTCTGGAACCAATTCTGTCAGGAATACTTCGTTAATTTATAATAGCTAACTCTTATCATGATTGTTTCCTACCAGGAATAGAACTAAACAAACAAGCCCTTAAGAAGTAACCGATCAGACCCATAAGCGATAATTGAGAATATACGACGAGTGCACAGGGCCGATTAGGATTGCGATTCTGTAAACCACCGAATAATATTTGTCTACTCTAGAGAGCGTCGGTAAAGGTTGGTCGTGGTCTCAGCTTTTCTCCCGCCAGCCGATTCCTTTCCTGCAGGTCTTTCAGGCGATGGCAATGGAACGATTATTCTACTGCTGCCTGCCGTGGAACGCGGAACGCCGCCACGCAGCCGATAAACAAACCGATGGACAGAACAGTTCGAAGCTTTTTTGCAACGCTGGCCACGGCACCACGCCAATACACATCCCACCGAGAAACCTTTCGTCCTGTCACATCGAATATTTGATACATGTGTGGGGCTTGAGGAGCTGATTTCATATACGAAGGCATTTCACTGAAGGACGCGCTAGTATTAATTCTAACATCCGAAGCTAGTGCATGCAACGTCTTTTGAGTACTCCATGCGGCCAAACTAGTGCATGCGACGAATGGAGGTTGGCCACGCATACATGCAACGCTTCGTTTTGAGTTTTTAATTGCCATACTAGCCAACGAAGTAATTAATTGCACCATTGATACTCCAATACGCCTCCTATTCTGGCCAAAACAAAAAACCAGCACACGCCTGGTGGTGGAGTATATGGGAACGGAGGGAGTAATTGCACAGTTTGTATGAAACCATGGGATGAATCTTTTAAACTTAATTAGTTTATAATTAACTATAAGTGCTATAGTAACACATATGTGCTAATGTTAAATTAATTAGATTTAATAAATTCGTCTCGCGGTTTTCAGACGAGTTATATAACTGGTTTTTTTATTAGTATCCGAACACCTATCTCTTAAAATATTTAAAACATTACGAGGCCGTAAAAAACAATTGTCATTAATGGGGTCACCGATCAGACGTGACTGGGACTGATGACGACAGGAGGTATCTTCTTGCACCTGCCGCCGTCTCTCGTACCGCGATGCGTGGCAGTTGACGGACCTTGGTGGCCGGGTGACGCCGCATGCATGCGTGTGGGGCCGATCAAGCTGCCCCAAGCAGATCATCATATCACCACACATTCAATAATATAGAATAGAATACTCAAAGGCAGTAAAGTTGGGCTCCGGGTAGAGAGGAGGTAACAGCCGTACAATAATTAGTTTATTGGTTTTGCATAAATATTTCTTTAGATAGCATGAAAACCTCCAGAAAGGCACTCATAATGTTACAGTATCGTTCGGTGGGTATGTCGTCATGAAAGGGAAAGAAAAATGCAGTGTGACCACTAAATATTCATTCAAGTAGAATTTCGTGCGTTCATAGTGCAAGGTGGATGGTCCCAACGTACATTTTAGTTCCTCCATCCATCTAGGTGTATTTTTATAAAGAAAAGTAATTTTTTTTAAAAAAAGAATTCTATTCCAGTATCTGCAAGAGTTTTACACGCAACCAAATCATATTACAGTCTAGCCACATGCTGTTTTTTAGCTCAAAAAGCGAAACCAAACAAAGGGATAAATGATTAAACGCTATACACTAATGGCATGTTTGGAACACAGGAATTTTACAGGAATAGTGCAGGAATTTCACAGGAAAAACACAAGAATAAGAAAATTTTCCCACGTTCCAAACAGGCAGGGGTGAAGCCACGTAGTCATTGGGGTCAGCTGACCCTTATAAATTTAGTAAATCTTGTACAAATCTACTGTTTGCTAATAGATTTTGCGTGATGACCAGCAAAGCTGACCCCAATGGTTTCAATGTCTGGCTTCGCTCCTGCAAACAGGCCCTAAGACTTTCCAACGACAACCATCCATGCTTGGCGAATATTTCCATAGCCACAGTCTCCATCATGCGACATGCCCACTTTAGAAAAGGTTTGTCACTCTTCTTCTGCAAGGCGTTCCAGAAACGGATCGAATAAGTTGCCCTAAACAACCTACAAATAAGAGTATATTCATTTTTTATCAAAAATCCCATCGTTTCTGAGTAGCTAAATAGACCACAAGATTGCACTTGCTCCCATACAAATCAGGGAGCACAAGTGTTGGTCTATTTGTATATCCCACAACCTAAATAAGTCATTTACATCTTTTGGTGGTTCGAGATTAAAATACACTTGGCAGATTCTCCAAACAAGTCTAGCCACATGACAATCAAAGAACAAAAAAAATTAGATTTTAACTTTTAGTTTCTTTTATATTATGTTTTTAGTTGCTAAAAAAATGCATACCTTAAAGACATTTTAAGTACAAATCTATTGATACAAGTTATAATTATGTCCTAAATTTACATATAATTTGACTAATTATTTGTTCAGATTTGTAATTTTTAAGTTTTTTTTCCTTCTCTTGTCAAAGTAAGCTTATCAATCCTACATAAAAGAGACTAGAGCTAAGCATTGTAAGTTTGAACCCAACAATTGGTCTCAGTGATATGTAGGAGTAAGTCGGATATTCCGCGTTGGGAGTTGCCACACGCTAGTCGCGCGTCGCCTTGTGTGGCTGGCCATCGTTTTCGTATTGACTTTTCTTTTTTTTCCTTTTCTTTTCTTTCGAAAGCCACAACTCTCCGACATTTTTAGAAAGACAATAAAAAGAGTGTTTCATATATAATATATATCAAGAAAAATAATAGTGTGTACAAAAAGACAACTTGATACAAAATGACCTCTAAAATAAGAGAACATTGAAGACCAAATCGGTTGCCTTCTTCCTTTGATCGTCCATTGCCTTTCGAAAATTGAAGAACGCACTGAATATATAGCAAAGGAAAGGGACCCTCCAAAACACTCTCACCATGCAAGGCTTTGAAGACCGCAAAATTCACTCGCCGTTGACATTGTATATAGTGAATGGCCAAGGACTCGGACTCATAGTTGTCAGCAATTGTAGTTCTTCCGTCCCAAAATAAGTGTCATTATAAGATACTTGCTAGTCAAATTTTTTTCAATACCGATTGAAATATTAGTAATATTTATATCTTCAAATAAATTTATTATCAAAATATATTCAATGGTTATCTAATAGTACTAATTATGTACTATAAATAAATATTTATATGTCCAAATAAATCCATCCACGCCGCGCCACCGTATAATAATTTTGTAAACCGTGCGCCTCATTGGATGTCCAGTCGACGTTGGAATTGGTATCGTACCTACACACACGTAGCCTACACACACGTTGCATTTTTACAAAGTTGATTAGTATTGTTGTAAAAAAAAGTTGATTAGTATTATTTTTGAAAAGCTGAGTTGATTATATTATATTGTAAAAACTGAAGACATGAGCATACGTTCCCCTCGTATGCACGCACCGATGTGATACTGTGAGAACACGGCAAGTGTAGAAATCACTACAGGGTCTGCTAGTGCTAGGATTGCGATTCTGTAAACCATCCAATAATCCTACGGAATAATTAATATTTTTTTTTGGTAGGATGGAGCCATGAGAAGACGGAGGTGCTACTAGCCTCCTCTCAGGCTCAGCTTTTCTCCCGTCAGCCGATTGCTGTCGTGCAGGTCTTTCACGAGATGGAATGGAAGTGAGAACGACACTGCTGGCTGACGCCAAACGTGGAATGCCGCCGCAACGCAGCCGATAAACAAACCGGTGGACGGAACCATCGGAAGCTTTTTTGCAACGCCGGCACGGCACCATCCGTCGTTGTACTTTGTATAAACCGCCGCATTGGACGCCGCCCAGTCAGTGTTGGAATCGGTATCGTACCTGCACACACACACGTAGCCTACTAGTAGCCTCCATGTAGAAGAAAAAAAATTGCCATCCATGAGGTCACCGGGCAGACGTCAAGGGGATGACGACAGCAGGTCAGCTTCTGCAACATCATCAGCAACTCAGCAATCTCCCCAGCCGCCCGTCTTCTCAATCTCACGGAGATGCCAAATTGCGCACAGCACTCAGCAGCTCTTGGATCCGCCGATCGGCCGAAAGCAACCTCCATCACACGTCGGCAGATTTGATGGGGCCGGGCCTCTCGCCGCGTCAAGCTCCAATCAAGACGCGATGCTTTCTTCTTGCATGCACTGCACAGGGGGTGCTAGGCCTAGGCTAGCAGCCCCCGACCCCGACCCCGCCGGGGCCGCGAAAGATCGATCGAATCGTGATCGTGAGGCATGCAAGCCACGCCCGATGTCCGTGAGGTCCTGAGCCGTGGAAGAAAGACGACGGGCCCGCGCGCCCGGCCCCTACCGATCACCGCTCTGTGTTTTGCGGCTGTAGCGTGGGGTGCTTGGGGCGCGCCGCGCACGGCGATATTTTTCTCGGCGCTCAGCGACCATATGATTCGCGCGCGCCGGCCGGTCACAGAAAAAGGGTTGTTGGCTATCGTCCCGTAGTGGCCGCAATCGAGGGGGTTAGTACGGTGGCGCATCCGCCGCGGCACATGCGGCCATGCGGGCGTGGGCACCGCCGAGGGGAGCGCGTGTCGGTGCTGTGGCTCCGGGACGGCGATCGACGGTGATAACTCGTGGAGCCGGCATGTGTATACTTGACTAGACGTCTCGTGTGGTGTGGCTAGATTTCCATCGTTTTCGTACGTAATGCGATGCGTGGCAGATGACGGTCGACCTCCGGGGTCCGGTGACGACGACGCTGCCTGCATGGCTGCATGCATGTCGGACTGGTCCTCTCCCGGCGAAGGGCTAACTGCGACCCGACGTTCACGGCACGACGGCGACCCGTCGTCACTCGACACGTCCGGGAGGCTCTCAGGTAGTCAGGTGGCATGGGTAAGCACGGCGAGTGCTCTAGACGGAGAACACGGGCGGCGCCGGCGGCGGGGGCAATCAACTAATCCTGGTCGGCAGCCGACTGGAAACCTTAGGTTCTGCAGGTCGGCTGCCAAAGACTAACCACGCGGCATTTCTCGAGCTGGATGAAGGTGATCTTGCGTGTCTTTCTCTCGGTCGTTTTCGCTTGTCAAGTTAAGCCACAACACGGACCTGGCTGTAGTACAACAGCGAATGGTCACGGCTCAATTACGACTTCGGCCGTCCAGTCAATCTAGTACTCCTATAATATTGCAAAAACGCATAGCGGTGCCACTGCCACCACCGGCCGGATGCCTATAAAAGGAGCAGCAAATGGAAGCATGGTATCGCCAGCACCAATAATTCGCCATTGCACAAGTTAAACAACCACATCAACTAGCTAGCTAGTAAAATTTACCAGCTGCCCCAAGAGCTAGCGAGCTTAATTAGCTCACGGTAAACATAACATGGCCCCAGCCATTTCCAAGCCTCTCCTCAGCGACCTCGAGGCACAGATCGGGAAAGTCCCATCGAGCCACATCAGGCCTGTCGGAGACCGCCCGGACCTCGCTAATGTCGACAACGAGTCCGGCGCCGGGATCCCGCTCATCGACCTCAAGAAGCTCAACGGGCCGGAGCGCCCTAAGGTGGTGGAGGCCATCGGCAGGGCCTGCGAATCCGACGGCTTCTTCATGGTACGTACTGACCGTAACGGACCACGACGAAGTGACGAACCTTATGGAACAAATTAACATCCAGGCTGACACTGGTTAGCGTACGTGAACAGGTGACGAACCACGGCATCCCGGCGGCGGTCGTAGAGGGGATGCTGCGCGTGGCGCGGGAGTTCTTCCACCTGCCGGAGTCGGAGTGGCTCAAGTGCTACTCCGACGACCCCAAGAAGGCGATCCGGCCGTCCACCATCTTCAACGTGCGCACGGAGAAGGTGAGCAACTGGCGTGACTTCCTGCGCCTGCATTGCTACCCCCTCGAGAGCTTCGTCGACCAGTACCCAGTCCGCTCGTCTTGTCCGCCGCTGTCGACCCTGCTAAGCTCGCGTCGTCCACCGCTATCGCCCCTGCTCTGCTTGCCTCGTCCGCATCTGCGCCTCTCCCTCCCGCGCCGCAGTTTGTCTGTCTTCCGTTGCCTCGTCCGCCGCTGTTACCGTCGGTTGCCGTGGTTACCCTTGCACCAGCAATTCGGTTTCGGAGATCCTCCAGGGTGGCAGTGCCAGCGGCAGCTTTACTCCTCCACCGAGCTTGACATCGGCCAGTTCGTCGCCGTCTCGTGACACAGCCACACGCACCCCTTCCCCAACGACAGGCGAAAATGCTGCTGCTGATGCCACTGGCAGCGGAGGAGAACCGCCGGTCGGGACAAGGCGCTCTGGCTCTCCTCCTGGGCCGACAGATCCTCCAGCCACCGCAGCATCATCCGTAGCGACGACAACCGTTAATGACAGTGGGAGATGTGCCTTCAGATTCCTACGTCATTAACCGTTAACGACATCCGTAGCATCATACGTAGTATATACTAAATTTATTGCCTTGGGATTAGAATCTGGGAGTGGGAGATGTGCCTTCAGATTCCTTTATTTCTCAATCTCAAGGAATGTATGTTGTGTGTTTTTTTTTCAGGATGCCATGAAGGTTCTCATCGCGATGATTGCAGCTAATATTGCAATTAATATTGCTCTACTGGTGAACATGAAAGACATCACCAGCAGCTGGGAAACCCAGTGGGAAGTGCTCTACGCCATTTTCATCATGTTCTCCGTGTCGTCCACTGTCACCAGCATATTTACTGCCGTATCCCCCGCCGACTCGCGGGCAAGAAGATTCTCAGCCTTCTGCGTAAGGTTGGGTTTGCTTCTGGCCACTGCCCTGTTCTTCGTCAGCATCACTTGCCAATTGGGCCATTCCGGATGTATCGCTGGGGTCCCGACTGCTGCTGTGTTCGCGATCTTCTTGGCCGTACTCTGGTGGAAATATTACTGATGCAGCGCCAAGCCAGCACCAGAAGAGAGGGTGCCTTGCCCTGATCTCACTTGCTCCTGACGTGGCAGGACCATGAATAACTGATGCGAGAGAAGGGAATGTGGCGCACGCTTGATGTAGGTTGTGAGAGAAATAAATCAATAATGTAATGCCCGCAGCTTTGTTGTTGATTGCATCTGAAACCATTTCTGGGATGATGTTTGGTTAGTGGAACGAAACGGTCCATCATCATCTCACTCTCAATTACTTTGTTTGGTTTGTAGAATCGAATGAGTTAATCTATTACCACTCTATCCCTCACGAGCTTATAACTGGTACTAGTACGAAAAATAGGATCATTTTACTAAAATTGAGGATTTTTTTTGAAGAGATAAAATTGAGGAATTGACTTACGAAGCATCACTCCACCTAAAATGATCCGATTCCTCAAATCAAACACACCAGCTCTTTTGGTTTCTGAATCCTGCCTTGTATTGCTGTGGTATGGTTTCGTTCCAACGCTGCCTGCACTGAGAAAAGGGTAGGGGTGAATGAAAAGGGATATAGTTGTATACTGTTGTGTTATGGCGAATTATTGGCGATCGAAGAACACCCTTGATATGCGCACCGTGGGGACCTTGTTGAGGACACAAACCATCTTGTTTTGATTGATTCCCATCGTGGCTCCGTTTTCGTTTTGCCAAATGATTCGAGCTCGCCGATTCACAGAAAAAGGTTATTGGCTATCGTACGTCCGGTAGTGGCCGCAACCGGAAGGGTGGTGCCATCCTGCCACGCCACATGCGGCCATGCAGGTGGGCAGCCGACGATCTGCCAAGACTAACCATGCGCACGAGCCATTTTTCGAGCTGGATGAAGGTGATCTGTCGTGTTCTCTCTGTCGTTTTCGAACTCGGACTAGGCTCTAGTACATCAGCGAATGGTCACGGCTCAACTGGCTCCGACGAACCGATGTGGTTCAGCCGGCCGTTCACACTACTTACGACAGAAAAGCAAATAACTGATCAGTCAATCTAGTATATACTCCTACAATATTGACAAGACGACGCATAGTGGTGTGCCACCGGATGCCTATAAAAAGAGCATCAAACCGATGCATACTATCAGCAGCACAAATTCGACATTGCACAAGCTAAACCGCGGCAACTAGTAAAAATTACCAGCACACAGCACAGCGTCGTCCAGCCATCCAGCTCCCAGCCCCAAGATCGAGCTTACTTATTAGCTCACGGTAACATAACATGGCCCCAGCCCAGCCATTTTTCCTCCGCGATCTGCCCGGCGCAGGGATCCCACTCATCGACCTCAAGAACCTCAACCGGCCGGAACGTCAGTGAGGTGGTGGAGGTCACGGGCAGGGCCTGCGAATCCGACCTTTTTTTTTTTTTGAACGCAAATCCGTTGGTTTTTTCAACCTAGCTTATCGAACAACCAGACTGAGAGCAACTCCAAGAGATGATGTATATATGTCTTGGAGTCAAATTCAAATTTTAGATTTTTTTTATAGAAAAAATAGGGCTCCAACAGGCTTTGTATCCGGTAACTCAAAATAAGAAGCCATATGTTGACACACAAAAGTGTCCAGGCATGTGGTATGGGCTGCACCGCCATGCTCATAACATAAAGGACGTGTTAGAAAATGTTTAATGCAACACAACTAGAAGAACAAAGCAAAAGGAAGAAGAAGACGGCAATGCTGCACTACTAAAGTCGGCCAGGCCGGGTTCCCAAAGCCGGCTACGCCGGGTTGCCTATGCCAGGCCGACCACAGTGCCCGAGCCTGTGAATCCCGGCCAAGTTTTGAACCCGGCTAGGCCGACTTTTCTTGATTCTGAACCAATTTGTTTCCAAATTGGTTTATGACGTGGGAAACTTGACAAACGCGTTTTGGAGTTGTTTCCTACTGGGATAAGACTACCCTGATTGAGGATCCCAACTCACAATCATAAAAAAAACGCATCTACTACCTCTCTTTATCCTCTTTTTCATCTACCTCTTCTCCTCGTTCTTCGTCGGTGCTGCATGAACGGTGGATCGACGAGGACGCCCTAGAGCGGTCAGGCCGGCTAGGGCAGCCCATAGCTGCTGCATGCCCCGATGGGGTCCCTCCCGGGCGTGTGGGGTTTCAGGTCTCAAAGGACCTCACAATAGCATACATAAAAGAAGCATATATTTTGTTTTTATCAAAAACAATGTTATTATGAATACACCAAATAATAGCAGGCAACAGGATTGGAAGAGGTAACCAGGTAAAGATGAAGACACAACTAACAAAACCTATAAGAGCTAGCATCTTTATGAGGAGGAAGCAGGGAAAGATTCCAAAACTGCAAGTGCCTCCATCTCGATCCAACATCTCGTCCAACGGCAACTGCGTTCATCTCACGCTCTGTAGGCTCAGGCCCGTCGTTCCCTAGCTGCATCTTGCATTTAAACCCAAACTGCATTGTCACCTCGATTCCCAAAGCCCAAACTGAATTTTTTCCCTTTGGAAACATGCATGTTTGAAGCTTTTGGTTTTGAATTAATTAACATTTCAAACTGCATTTAAACTGTTTTTTATTTGAAAACAAAAGGTTTTTTTTACTAAGAGGGAGGTTTTTTATGGGAAGGAGTGGGCAACAAGAAAATATATCACATGATTAAGTGGGAGGCTTTAGGTAAACCCCAAGATTTTGTAGGTTTGGGCTTCATTGATACTACAGCAATGAATGTTGCTCTACTCTGTAAATGGATTTATAGGCTGGAAAGCGGAGATGAATGTTTGTGCATGAGGTTGTTGAGAAATAAGTATCTGAGGGGAAAGAGTTTTTATCAAAGCAAGAGAGGTGGCTCACAGCTGTGGCAAGGTAGGAACTCAGTTAAAGATTGGTATGAGAGGGGTAAAGGGAACACGCTGGAGAGGCTTTGGAAGGATGTATGGATAATGAATACCATGCCCTCTTATGGTTTTATATCCAAATCTTTTTACAATTTGTCATGACCAGGAAATTTCAGTGGAGGTGGCTGCAAACAAATAGTGGAATATGAACTATAGAAGGAGGTTTGGGGCAATAGAACTGGAGGAATGGACTGAGTTGATGGACAAGCTCGAGAGGGCAATATTAATTAACCAAAATGACAGAGTTACTTGGAAGTTGGAGAGCTTAGGAAAGTTTATGACAATGAGCTTATATAGACTGATCACTTTCGGAGGGGTTAGAGCTGTGAAGATGATGGAGGTCCGGTCAGCCAAAGATTCCACTGAAGGTAAAGATTTTCACAAATTGCCTATATATAAGCTCTCAAGAAATAATTATAGGCCACTTAGTAAATAACTCTCAAGAAATGTTCCAATAATTAGACTAAATTATAGCCTTCCCTATTTGAGAAAATTCTAAAGACACCTTTAACCCTCAACCATTCGTGAAATGTACTTGTGAAATAATAATGAAATTTAGTGGCGACAAGGGAACATGTGCATTTTTATTATCGTGTAGTTAGATAATCATTCTGAATTATTATATCATAAAAAAATAATGAAGTAGGAAGAATAAAGATTCTTTCTTTCATTAGGGGGCATATATAATACTCCTTCTGGTGTAGTTTGTAAGGCATTTCATGTATGTCAAGAGTAGCGATGAAAACGGACGGAAACGGACGGAAAAACCCTATTTCTACTTCCGTTTCTATATTTTTTGGCGGAAACGGGATCCGGTTCGGAAAATACGGGTTCGAAAACGGAATCGGAATATGCGGACATACGGAAACGAACAAATACGGATGGAGAGCCGGAAAATTAAATTAAGATCACATAATATAATATTCTCAAAGTATACATATATAAAGTCATGTAATAATATATACAAAGTTAAATATTCATTTACATGCTATGTACGTGAACATAACAGGCATATTTGGTGATTCGTAGTTATATTAACATAACATAAGGACATGTAATTGTTGAACATGTTGAGTATAGATTGAAAACGGGATAAAAACGGAATAAATATGGGTCTTCCATATTAAAACGGGATTACTCGGAAACGGACGGAAAACACCATTTTCTACTTCCGCAAATACAAAAACGGGATCTCGCAAATACGGAAACGGACGGGAAAATATAGAAAACGGAACGGGACGGTACAGGAAAAATTCCATCCGTTTTCATCCCTAGTCAAGAGCCAAACTTTATAATCTTTGATCAATAATTTAGCTAACAACTTTTAACTATTATAATACAAACTTGATATTATTCAATTTGTAATCAGATGTACTACCCAATAACCATACGTTTAAAATCATAAACAACATAATTTAAAATAAATAATAAAAATATAATTTAGGAGACCGTGCCATGTTAGAAGATGCCTTGATCAGTGTTTCTTCAAACGACTAGCCGTTGTTGTTCACCATTTGTTTCTCAACTGTAGGTTTCTTTTGTCAAAACAAAAAAAAAGCAAGGAAGAATCATTCATCAATAATTTCTTAAGAAAGTATAACCAAACACTTGGTAAATAACCCAGAGGAAATGTCTCAGTACGCTACAAAAACCCCTTGTGTACTAGTGAAAACTCTAAAAAAGAGCAATAGCCATATATATAGGCAATTTGTGAAAAAAAAGTAAAGATATTTTTTAAAAAATATCTTTACTTTTGGAGGGGTTCAATCAAATACGGCTGGCACCTAAAGAGGAGCATAAGACCGCCTTCCAGACGCACTTGGGCCATTTCGAGTTCAATGTCATGGCGTTTGGTTTGACTGGCGCTCCCAACACTTTCCAAGGCGCAATGAATACTACACTCCAACCCTTGCTGCAGCGCTGTGCCTTAGGCTTCTTTGATGACATATTGGTATACAGCGCAACTTTGGAAGAACATATAGAACACTTGTAACACCCCGGGTGTTATAGTGCTAATTAATCTGCCATGTCATCATAATGCATCGCAAAGCATCCCTGTTAGGTTAACATTGTTATGCATCAACTAAAACGAGTTTACTTCATTTAGGTTGAATGTGTTTCTCTGTGGTGTGCTCCGAAATCGAAAACCCTAATTTCGAATACCACCGCAAATGCTTAGTACATGCCCTGCGTAATTTGAAGTGCGCGACTGTGTTGCACACTAGTGTCAAGTGTAGGGTATGAGCTTAAGTACAACATCTAAAATGAAGCTCCAAATTTGAGTTTGAATTGGAGTCCCAAAACTTGTCGCGAGTTTTCCGATTCGAATTCGCATTCAAATTTGGGGAAAATGTAAAAGAATTTCAAAGTAAATTGGTCAACCAAGAGTGACATTTGGTCAACCATGTCATGTTGGTCCAAATGATGCCCTTGGGTGAGGTTTTGATCACTAAGTAATCACAAATCAAGGTAGAAACAAATTCCAATTTGAAATCCCTCCAAAAACCCTAAATTTCAAAACCCTGTTTTACCCCTTTTAAAATAATTCAAAATCTAAGCAAAATTTGGGAAAAAGTTCAAAACCAAGTTTGTAGAACTTTTCAAGGGCTACAACTTTGGTGTTTTGAGTTTTCAAAGTTTTAGTGTAAAATGTGGAGTAATTTTGAAAATAAACAAATTTCAGTTTTAATTCATTTTTGTCCCCAAACTAAGATTTCAAAATGGAGACTGAATTTGAAAAAAATTTTGAACAGCAAAGTTGTAGGTCTGGTCAAGATGAACAACTTTGATGTTTGGAGATTTTGAAGTTTCAATACAAAATCAAAAGTAATTTCTAAATTACCAAATCTGCAAAATGTGTCCCTTTTTGAATTTAAACTCAAATTTCAAAATCCAAGCAGAATTTGAAAAAGTGTTCAATACCAAACTTGTAGAGCTTGAAATTCTGAAGATTTCATACATTGGAAGATTTTCAAGTTGCTATACAAATTTGAAAGTAATTTGAGAAAACAGTTTGAATTTCAAAATTTGGGGGGGGGACAGCTACAGTGCGCCGACGTATCACCGACGACCACCGCGCGGTATGGGCGCCGGCGAGACGCCGGACGGCTTCGGCCAGCTTCCAGGCGCGCCCAGGAGCTCCAGCGCGACGACGCGAGCAGTCCCGTCCTGTTTCCGCGATCATCTTCTATAAATACGCCGAGCCGCCGTCGTTTTTCGTCTTCTCGATTTTCCGCCACCGCCGCCGCCGCTAGCTCCGCCGCTCGCCGCTGCCGCCACCGAGCCATCTCCGGCCACGCCAGTCGCACCAACAGCATCGCCGCATCCTCGCGCACCCCGTGAACCACTCGAGCCAGCCCAATTCCGTCTGGATCGCCGCAGCCACCACTTCCCGTGCTCAACTCCGGCGACCAAGCCGCTTCACGTGGCCAGCACCCTCCGCCGCCTCCCAGCGCCTCCTTGTGGCTTCGCTGCAACCGCTGTAAGCTTCTGATGCTCCCCGTGCTTTCGCTTTAGTCGCTACCGCCTTACATCGCCGGAACGCCGGTCACCGTCGCGGTCATTCCGCCATGGCCGTCGGGAAGAGCTCCCCGGAGCTGTAGCATAGCCGCTAGGGGCTAAAACGGATTCGTGGTGAGTCGTAGATGGTGTAGGATCGCTTGGTTGGGTGACCGAGGCACCGCACGCCGGCCGGCCACCGCGCGAGCATGGCCGGGTCGCGGGAGCGAGCGAGCGGGCGGGAGGAGGAAGATGACATGCGGGGCCGCGTTGTCACAGAGAGAGAGGGAGAGAGAGCGGGCGCGAGCGCGGGGCAGGCCGCGGCTAGGCCGAACGCGCGGGCGCGCGTTGCTGGGCCACCTGGTTGGGCCGGACCGCGGGGAAAAAGGAAAATCGGCCCGAGTTCGTTTTTGTTTTTCTTTTTCAAATATTTGAATAGTGTTATTATTTGTTTATTTGTTTAAAAATTGTGTAGAGTTCTAAAATTCATGAAAATTTTTGTGTAAGCTTCCCAATGTATAAATTATCTAGGAAAAATGTTAAATCATGAATTTGAATACTTTGTGCAGTAGAAATAATTAGTTCTAATAAAGATTAAATGCAACTTCCAGTAATTTTAATAATTAATTTATTTATTCAAAAATTATGAAATTTAGTATGGCACTGTTATAAATCATTGTTAACCCATAGAAAAAGGTTGAGCTTGTTTAGATAAAGTTTAATCAACTTCTAATTATGCCCTAATTATTTAAATAGAAAACAAATGTTAATTTAAGAACTTTAAGTGTTGTGTGCCTTTTGATTGAGTGATGTCCTTAGGTCACTACCCTTTTGTGATCTCTGGCACTTTAATTTCATGACTGAGCTCGTTAGTAGCTTGTTAGGTTAAGAGCTGGTATCGCGGGAACTCGTCGCTGCTAGTTAGTAGGTTTTCTGTTTACGACTGTACCGTGAAGGGAAGTTGTACTCGAATCGTAACGTGGCATGTTATCATCAAGCATCATGTTTATCATTGAGCATCATGTTAAAGCATGTTATGTATTCGTGTAGTCACCGCTTTCGAAGAAGCCGAAGTCGTCGAGCAGGCCTCTGGAGAAGAGCGATCGTCGGCAGATCCCGGACCCGACGGAGGAGTTCACGAGTCTGAGTCAGTCGTCGTGTCAGAGCAAGGCAAGCCCCGGTGCATTTAAACCCTACCTTGTTATTTTACAAATGTTTTAATATTTATACTATGGTTTATTGCATTAGGTAATTAGGAGTTGAGTGATAACCTAATTGCTACATTACCATCCTTGATTATTACGATATTAACCTTGATACCTGTTTTACGGAAAATGCGTAGTATGCTTCGCTATGCTTAGAAGATAAGCTTTTAAATGAAATGTTTACATAGCCATGACGGCATACTTAATGAATAATGAAGTATGAGAATAAACTTGAAAGATCGGGCGGGTGGTTTGGCCACTGCTAACATGCATTGGGAAAGGAGTCTCAATGTAGTGTTTCCGCCTTGTCAGTTAAGGACCGTTCGTTGTAGGCCTGTTGTGTTCGAGAATTTGCAACTAGCTTCATGCCTTGGGTAAGTCCAAAATGTTAGTGATTCCATTACGAGAACGTCTAACCTCGCACTGGGAGTGGAGAGATGGCGGGAGTAACGTGTACCCTCGGGGCTAGAATCGGGCCGGGTTCGAGGAGTACTGTACTCTCGGGTGGCGATGGACACGTTCTGGTTTTGGGAGATCTAAATGAGGGTTGATATATGCAGATTCGGTTCTGCATATGTCGTGATGTTAGGGATCCCCAGCTGGGTATAATCGGTTTGAATCGTCGTTGCTCCTCGGTTATGGAGACTTGATCACCTGACTTGCATCGTAGTTAAGAACTGGAATGAAAGAAAGAATAAGAAAGGTTTGGATGACAATTACTTTGATCTAGATTAGGATCACATAGATTTGGTTAATGAACCATCAATGGTAAAAGTAAAATGTTGAAAATAAGGACTTACTTTAGTGAGCTTTTCTGCAAAAGAAAATATTGACTCTAGATTACCCGTACCTTGATTCCCTAAAGCTAGCATGCCCTTGGAGTCTTTGTCTTAGTCGGGTAAGTCTTGTTGAGTACCTTTGTACTCAGGGTTTGTTGAACCCCTTGTTGCAGGTGCGGTTCATGAACAAGTCTGTCTCGAGCCTTGTTGCATGACCGTCGTGGTGGAAGAAAGCGACGACGAGTAGACTGTGTGGCCTTTGGGCAAGGCATCTCGCTTGTGTGATATAATAAAGTTACTACCGATACTTCTCTACTACTGGTTTGTAATAATGTACATAAGGTTTGAAGTTTGAAAACTGGTTTGTAAACCTATGTTATTGTAAGACTTCCGCTACTTTACTCTGTTGAATATTTTGAATAAACTGTTGTAATATTGCAATACTCTTGTGATTGGATCCTGTTCGGAGGAAAGCAGGCCTTTTAAGTTATGGTGAACATAAGTACGACTGTCAGAGGTCATTATGACAATGATGTGTACTCGTGGGCCATCATAATTAGGAGGTTCTGTGACAACACTTGCGTCAGGTTTTCTCTGTTATGGCCAGAGATCATTGGCAACTCAAGGCAGGCGCGTCCTGGCAAAATATGAGGCCCTGTTCGAAACAATAAGTGGAGGTCTAATATCTAGTGCTAAAACAAAAAAATAATAGCAAATATCAATATATTACTTATATTGCTAAGTACAACAGTGTAGACGAAGGATTATACCTGTTGTATAACCATCATTTGAAAAGCGATATTCTTTTAGCATTCTTTGAAATGAAATCTTGAATGATATATTCATAATCAATCATCTCCAGCATGTCACTCTTAAGTACTATTAACACCAATGCATTAAGTCTTTCTTGTACTCCAGTATGCCACGTTTATGGACCAAAGAAGACAGTTGTTTCTGATTTACTAATTAAAAAAAAAGCTCAAAACTACTGTATATAATTAGTATACTTAGTAAATCTTGAGGCCCATGATTTTTGGGGGCCCTGTTCGGTCGCACAGCCCGCACGGGCCTAGGGACGCCCCTGCTCAAGGTGACCAAGTGCAAGTTCGCCAAGCAAAACATTGCCTACCTGGGACACGTAATCAGTGTTGGTAGTGTGGCTACGGACCTGTCTAAGATTGAAGCAATCTACGACTGGCCTGAACCCAAAGATATCAAGTAGCTCTGCAGATTCCTTGGCCTGGTGGGCTATTATCACAAATTCGTCAAACACTTTGCTGTGATTGTGCGACTACTGACTGATCTGCTGAAAAAGGGGGGTCCTGTGCCTTTGGACTTCCACTCATTCTGATGCCTTCTCTGCACTGAAGCAGTCTCTCATCTCGGCACCAGTGTTGGCATTGCCCAACTTCAACAAACAGTTCCAGATTCAGACAGATGCGAGTGAGCTCGGTGTTGGAGTTGTGCTTCTTCAAGAAGGTCATCCCCTCACATTTATCAGCAAGGCTCTCGGACCACATACTAGAGGTCTGTCAATGTATGAAAAAGAGTATATGGCCATCCTGGTTACTTTGGAACAGTGGCGTTCTTACCTTCAGCATGGGGAGTATTTGATATATACCGATCAGCGCAGTTTGATGCATGTTACAGACCAACGTTTGCACACACCATGGCAGTTAAAGCTCTATACAAAACTGGTGGGTCTTCATTATAAGATAGTGTACAAACCTGGCTCCTCAAACTTGGCCGCTGATGCTCTGTCAAGACACCCTACTCCGCCTGTGCAGCTTTCAGCAGTATCCTCTTCTCAGCTAGCGTGGTTACTTGATGTGGTTGATGGTTACACAACAAGGACCCGTCAGCACTTAAGCTTCTCCAGGAACTATCGGTCAATCCTGACAGTCATCCTCCTTACTCATTGCTGGACAGTGTCATTAGGCTCGAAGGCCAAATTTGGCTAGGAAACAATGAAGAACTGCAGAGCCATATTATGCATGCCTTCCACAGCAGCCCTTTGGGCGGGCATTCAGGCTTTCCTATCACCTTCAGCAGGCTCAAGAAGCCCTTCGCATGGCGCGACATGAAGTCAGTAGTCAAGGCATTTGTGACATCTTGTTCTATCTGTGCCCAGGCCAAGTCGGACCGTGCTCGCTATCCTAGGCTTCTATCACCATTGCCAGTACCCTCGGAGTCATGGCAAATCATCTCGATGGATTTCATAGAAGGCCTCCTGCGCTTCGACCACGCTAACTGCCTGATGGTGGTCGTTGACAGGTTCAGCAAATTCGCCCACTTCATTCCACTTTCACACCCTTTTAATGCTCAGCAGGTGGCTCAACTCTTCCTCGACAATATTTATCGGCTGCATGGGATGCCAACGCATATTATATCGGATTGTGACCACATCTTCACGAGCTCATTCTGGCGTGAGTTGTTCGGCCTCGCTCAGACTCAACTTTGCATGAGCTCGGCGTACCACCCATAGTCCGACGGCCAGACAGAGCACGTCAATCAGTGCCTCAAGACCTTCCTCCTGTGTTTTGTGCACTCCTGCCCCCGCCAATGGATCAAGTGGATTCCTCTGGCCGAGTACTGGTACAACACCTACGAGCACTCCTCCCTTCGTCGAGTTCCCTTCGAGGTACTCTATGGCCACCCACCTCGTCACTTCAGTTTGTCTGAAGCTTCGACTTCTTTCGTTGCTGACGACAAGACTATGTTGTCTGAACGCAACACTATGCTAGCCTCCGTCCGAGAACACCTTCACCGAGCTCAACAGCGCATGAAGTCGCAGGCCAACAAACGCTGTTTCGACCGCGTCTTCAGCGTTGGCAACCTTGTCTAGCTCAAGCTCCAACCGTACATCTAGACTTCGATCGCGCCGCATGCCCATCAGAAGCTTTCCTACTGCTACTTCGGGCCGTACAAGGTGCTCGAGCGCATCCGCTCCGTCACAAACAAACTCGAGCTGCTGGCGTCATCATCAATACACCCGGTTTTCCACGTCTTCCTACTGAAGCTGGCATCGTCGACCAAGCTCATCGTCTCCAGCACGCTGCCAGATATCGACGACTCGCTGCAAGTGCCCGAGCTGGTTCTCCAATGACGCCTCCATCATCGTGGCCTTGACACGGTAGCGCAAGTCTACATCAAGTGGTCGGGCCTCGACGCGTCGCTCGCAACCTGGGAAGATGAGGAAGCTATGCGCCAGCGATTCCTAGCTGCTCCGGCATGGGGACATGCCGCTACACGAGGGGAAGGGGATGTCGTCGCCCCTCATCTCGGCCCATCACTAGAGAAGCCCAAACCTCGTCGCAGCAGAAGGGCCCAAGTCAGAAGCACTCGTGTAAGCGGCCCGGAGTGGGCCTGTATCCGTTGCGAGCCCGAGAGGAGTGATATTTAGGCAGCTGGTGAGAGGAGAGAAATCATCGAACATGTATTAACTGCATTCCTTGCTAAGGAAGAATAACTCCTTTGTAACCGAACCACGTTGGCCAGCGATCCGTCCTTCTTCTTCTCCGTTCGCAGTCGTTGCCACTTTGTATAAACCGCGCCATTGGACGCCGGCCAGTCAGTGTTGGAAACTTGGAATTGGTACCGTACATGCACACACATAGTAGCCTACTAGTAGTAGCCTCCGTGTACTCCCTTCGTTCCTAATAAAAGAATGTAATTCTGGAACAGTATCATATGTTAGTATATCAACTTTGACCGATTATAGATAAAAAATTATAAATATTTATAATGTTAAATAAATATCATTAGATTAATTACGAAGTGTATTTTTATAATAAATTGATTTGGAGTCATAAATGTGCCGCTTTATGTGACACGCAATCCATAGTTGTATTCTTTCACGGACGGAGGTAGTATGTCGTAGAAGAGGAAAAAAATTGTCATGCAAGGGGACTGACGACAATCTCCACCCGGCTGTATTCTCAATCTCACCGAGACGCCAAATTGCGCAGCACTCAGGTCTTGGATCCGCGGCACTTGGAGTCTTGGCCCCCGACCCCGACCGGGGCCGCGAAAGATCGATCGAATCGTGATCGTGAGCCAAGCCACGGCCAACGCCCGACCGAATCGACCGGCTCCCCCACAGTCGATGCACGTACCGTGGAACGACGGGCCGCGCGCGCCCCTACCGCTCTGTTTTGCGGCTGTAGCTGCGATGCGCGGGCGCAGATATTGGCTGTGTTTGCGTGAGGTAAAGTGCAGCTGCAGCTAAAGCTGCAAACGCACACAATACTGTGCGCAGCCGCAGCCACAGCCGCTCCAAAGTGTCATGTATCACCTAGCCGTTCCAAAAACCTCGCCGTCCAAACATTTCTGCCGTGCTCCGGCATTGAACGAGTTGTGTGGGAGACGGCGGGCGGTGTACGCTTTCCTTGATTTGGTGCGTCAACGCATGGAACGACGGGCCGCGCGCCCCCCTATCTACCGATCTGTTTTGCGTCTGTAGCGCCGATATTTTTGTCGGCCCTCAACAAACCATATGATTCCCGCGCGCCGGCCACGGGACAATGCAATAACCGCGCGCTGACGTTGACGGCACGACGGCGTTCGTCGTCTGTCGTCACGTGCTGCTGATGCTCCAGGTTGCCAAGAATATTAACCAAGGCCTTATTTAGATCCCAAATTCCACCCCAAATTCCACTATGCAAAAAGAAGATTCCCCATCACATCAAAATGTCGGCATATATATGGAGTACTAAATGTAGATGAAATTAAAAACTAATTGCACAATTTTGTTGTACTTTGCGAGACGAATATTTTAAGCCTAATTAATCAATATTTGGACAATTATTACCAAATAAAAACAAAATTGCTACAGTGTGACGGGACATTTACTATGCAAATTTTGCATCCCAAATTTGGGATCTAAACAAGGCCCAATTGGCTCGTCGGTCTTGCCGAATTCAAACCGCGTGATTGCTTCCCGAAACTTCTCCCCGACAATCTTCCTTTCCCAGGCCGGCCCCTACCTACAGTCCACCAGCCGCTCGACGCCGACGCCGACGGATGGACAGATTCGCCGCCCGGAACCCGGTCTTACTACCGGGCATCAGATATGTGGATGCCTCAACAACTCCTGATCAGTCGCCCGTATCCTAACAGAACAGCTGGGATTGGAGTATTCATTGTTAACCAACAGGTTCAGCCGGTGCAAACTATCTACATCCGAGCACATTTGTCACAAGCGCACTCCGTGCTGATGGCCGAAGCTGCTGTTAAAGAATTAGGCAATTTCCAGATTAAAAGCATGATTAAATCTAGAACATAAATCATGACAAATATATGAACTAGATTAAATATGTATGGCATACTAGTATAGCATATCAGCATATTCCACAGCATCAACATGACAACCATTGATAGTCCAGCAGATAGATTAGATTGTACGAACGTCAAAATTAGATCAAGAGAATTATACCTTTCGGTTGTAGTAGTAGTAGATGGTGTTGAAGATGTAGCTGGCGGTGGTGATGGGGCGAGATCGCTGATGTCGATGTCGTCGATGTTGAAGTCGTCGTCAAAGTCGTCGATGAGAGGCGGAGGAGTATTCTTGATGATGACCCCGCGAGCTCTAGCACGACGAAGCCGACGCGCCGATGCACCCTTCGAAAGACGAGCCGTTGTGGAAGCTTTGGGAGCAGTCGCGCGAAGAACGCTTCCCAAAAACCTTATTCGTCTTCTCCCGGTGCAGGATCGCAAAGACGAGGGTTCCGGAGACCTGCTCACCCGGTCGCTGGTGCACGCAAGCGATCGGACTGGAGTAGCTACAGCGGCGGCGCAATAGCGCGTAGAGGCAAAAACCCTAGGATTTACTGGATACGTTTTGGCGTGGCCGGCAGGTTGCTTATATAGTCATGTCCAACCAATCTCGTGTCGCGATCGCGATCTAAATTGATTTAGGACTCTTAATTTGTAACCGATTTGGACTTATGCAACTTGAAGGCCAAGAAACCAAAAATGAAAACAGCAAAAGAAGATCGCGCTCCCGCAAGGCGAGGAGCCGGATTTCGGTGGACCATTCACGCAGGTGCCGCGCACCCGCGCCCTTCGCCCCGGCCCGGCGAGCGAGCGCGCGCGTGTGGACTTCTCTTACTCCTCCTCACACTAGACTTGAGGAAGTGGGGAGGACTTCCATATTTAAGTATGACTACCTCCACTTCAACAAGCAAGGTGGTACTAAAGAGTTCCCACATCCCCTCTTACTCACATGAATAGGCCTTTGAGATTTATTAGGAATTTCATAATTGGTTATTGGCCCAAGCCCATATAAATTCCAACAATCCCCCACCAGATCTCAAATACCCATTTAGAGATTTGCCTGTTCTCACTACTGTTTGATATACCAGTGTTTCGGCAGAGACTGTGAAGTTGAACTTCCGCCTAGAACCTCAAGCTACACTCATCCACAACTTGAACAATGGACTATACTTTGAATTGCAAGTTTTGTGTGAATAAGCTTTGCTCAAAATCAAACTAGTACCTGGCTACCAAGCCTTACTCCGTGGGTGGAGCATATACGTCGTACTCCCTGGTCTCTTCATGATTTTACTAGAGACCACCCAAGTCTCATAGACTGCGACGTTCTATATTCGAACTCATATAGGCATGTTCTTTCAAGAATGCTCTGTAGGACAGCATCTTCGCTTGTTAAAGTCAATAAAACATGTTAAGGCATTAGCCAACCTACCATATAGTGCCTCAACGCTTTAAGAGTATTGCATCTTCACATAGAGAGGGTTATAATTATACTCTCCTCAGTTTACCAATAGTTTGTTCTTCCCAGATCCTAAGTCACGGGATCTCCGATCAAAAAGGTTGGTTACTACTACTGTAAACTTATATGGGTCTCAAACCCATCTCCCTTGATGCTATTTCTATCACATTCTGTGATAGTCCTTTGGTAAAAGGATCTGCCAGGTTCTTGTCTGTTTGCACAAAAGCCACAGTGATTACTCCGGAGTTTCTCAACTTCCTGACATACTTCAAACGTCTTTTAACGTGTCTTGTTGACTTCGCATTATTCTTAGCACTATTTACTTTAGTGATCACTGTTTGGTTATCACAGTTCATATGGATAGCCGGTATTGGTTTTTTAACCACCGGCAAGTCTGACAAGAGCTCACGCAGCCACTCTGCCTCTGCAGAAGTTGTATCCAAAGCAGTAAGTTCTGCTTCCATGGTAGATTTAGTCAAAATAGTCTGTTTACTAGACCTCCATGACACTATGCCACCTCCAAGAGTAAACACATACCCACTAGTGGCATAGATTTGATCAATATCAGAAATCCAGTTCGCATCACTATATCCCTCTAGCACAGCTGGGTGCCCAGAATAGTGAATCCCAAAACTCATTGTACCTTTGAGATAACACAAGACCCTCTTAAGTGCATGCCTATGATTATCACCCGGATTGGACATGTACCTACTCAACTTGCACACGGCAAAAGAGATATCTGGTCTGGTTGCACTAGCTAGATACATGAGTGAACCAATTATCTGAGAATATCTTAATTAATCTCTAGCAATCTTCTTATTCTTTCTCAATGTCACACTAGGATCATAAGGTGTTGGAGTAGGCTTGCTATCCATAAAGCCAAAACGGCTCAAGACCTTCTCAACATAGTGAGATTGTGACAAGGTAATCTCACTATCTTCCGTAATCAGCTTAATGTTTAGAATTACATCAGCTTCTCCTAGATTTTTCATGTCAAAACTCTTTGACAAAAAAGACTTGACCTCATTAATAATATCAATGTTTGTTCCAAAGATTAGAATATCATCAACATATAAACATAATATAACAGATTGGCCCCCACCATGTCGATAATACACACACCTATCAGCTTCATTAACAGCAAAGCCCGCACCAGTTAAAGTAGTGTCAAACTTCTCATGCCATTGTTTAGGTGCTTGTTTCAAGCCATACAAAGACTTCAGTAATTTACACACCTTCTGTTCTTCACCTTTTACTACAAATCCATCTAGCTGATCCATATAAATCTCCTCATCCAACTCACCATTAAGGAAAGCTATCTTCACGTCCATTTGATGAACGAGAAGACCATACGAGGCAGCCAGAGAAAGTAGCACTCGAATAGTGATCATTCTAGCAACAGGTGAATAAGTATCAAAGAAATCCTCGCCTTCCTTCTGGGTATAACCCTTAGCCACAAGCCGAGCCTTGTACTTGCCAATAGTACCATCAGGCCTAAGCTTCTTTTTGAACACCCACTTACATCCAATTGGTTTACAACCAAAAGGTAGCTCAGATAACTCCCAAGTTCTATTAGAAAGAATTGAGTCCATCTCACTACGAACAGCTTCTTTCCAATCATCTGCATCTGGAGATGCGTATGCCTCTGTAATAGAAGTAGAAATATTGTCCACAAGATACACAATGAAATCATCACCAAAGAATTTTGCAATCCTTCGTCTCTTGTTCCTCGCAGGAACTTCATTGTCATTCTCCTCAAAGACTTCTTCAGGTGGTTGCTCAAATGATTCAATAGAAGACTCAATAGGTACCGTAAAATCAGGAGCGATCTCAGAGGAAAATCTAGCATTGCTACACATATCTTTCATAGGGAATATATTTTCAAAAAATGTAGCATCACGAGATTCAAATATTGTATCAACATGCATATCAGGAACTTCAGATTTTACTACTAAAAATCTATAGGCAATGCTATGGTGAGCATATCCTAGAAAGACACAATCCACAGTCTTCGGTCTAAGCTTACGCTTCTTAGAAATTGGAACATTGACTTTCGCCAAACATCCCCACGTGCGCAAGTATGAAAGTGATGGTTTCCTTCCAATCCAATTCTCATATGGAGTTGTCTCTTTATTTCTATTTGGAATTCTATTCAGGACATGACTCGCAGTCAATAGAGCTTCCCCCCACCATGCCTTAGATAGACCAGCAGTGTCTAACATGGCGTTCACCAAGTCAGTCAGCGTGCGGTTTTTCCTCTCGGCAATCCCGTTTGATTCGGGCGAATAGGGAGCTGTCCTCTCATGAATAATACCATGTTCCGCACAGAACTCATCAAATAATATAGAAAAATATTCACCACCACGATCTGACCTTAGATGTTTAATTTTTCTCTCTAGTTGATTTTCAACTTCAGCCTTATAGATTTTAAAGTAGTCTAGTGTTTCATCTTTAGTTTTAAGCAAGTAAACATAGCAAAATCTAGTTGCATCATCAATTAAAGTCATGAAATATTTCTTTCCACCTTTTGTCAACACACCATTCATCTCGCAAAGATCAGAATGTTTGAGTTCTAGAGGTGCCAAGTTTCTCTCCTCTGCCGCCATATGAGGCTTTCGAGGTTGCTTAGATTGCACACAGCTATGACACTTAGAACCTTTGGCAATAGTGAGATCTGAAATTAAATTCAGGCTAGACAAACGTGACATTAATCCAAAGTTAACATGACATAAGCGAGAATGCCAAACACTCGAATTATCATTAATCGTGCCACAAATATGATTCACTAACTTATTACAAAAATCTGCCAAAGATAGGCGGAACAAGCTTCTGCAATCATAGCCTTTACCAATAAATTGTCCATGCTTAGACATGACTACTTTATTAGACTCTAACACTACCTTAAACCCATCTCTCAATATAAGGGAGACGCTAAAAAGGTTCTTGCGAATAGTAGGGACATGCTGTACGTTCTTCAGCTGCACGATCTTTCCCGAAGTAAACTTCAGATCTACCGTGCCAACACCACGAACAGAAGCATGTGACCCATTCCCCATCAGGACGGAGGAACCTTGGAGCCCCTGGTAAGAAGAAAACAAAGAGATATCAGCACACACGTGAATATTAACACCTGTATCAACTCACCAACTTGGAGATTGAAACACTGAAAGTACAGTAGAAAAATTACCATACCCGTCATCAGCACTGCTAGCAGTCACGAGGTGAATTTTCTTTCTCTTTCTTGTCCGCTCGCTCCGGACAATCTTTAGCAAAATGACCAAGCTCTCCACACGCGAAGTAAGGTAGCTCTGCTTTGTCTTTCTTCTTCTTCTTGAAGGCAGTATTTTGTTTGGCATTGAAAGCAGGTTGCTTAGGCTTTCCCTTGTTCTTCCCATGGTTTCTCTGGACAAAGTGGGCGCTAGATTTTTCCTCGTTCCCCTTCTCAATGTTATCTTTAGCCCGAGCTTTTTCCTCGACATCAAGAGATGCTATCAGGTTTTCAACTGATATTTTCTGTCTCTTGTGTTTGAGACTTGTGGCGAAATTCCTCCATGAAGAAGACAATTTAGCAATAATGCACCCAGCCACAAACTCATCGAGTAAGACACATTTAAGGAGTTCAAGTTCCTTAGCCAGGCGCTGAATCTCATGAGCTTGCTCGACTACTGATTTGTTAGCAACCATCTTGTAGTCATTAAAGCTCTCCATGATATACAACTCTTTGCCTGCATCTGAAGCACCATAAGTAGCATTCAGATGATCCCATAAAGCTTTTGAGTCTCTTAAGTGCATCATAGTATCAAATAGATAATCTGAAAGCACATTACGCACAGCTCCCACAAATATATCATTAGCTTCCTGGAATTTTCTCTGATCTTCATCAGAGATGTTTCCCTCAGGCATGCCATCTTTGACCCAGAAAACTTTCATGGCAGTAAGCCAATCAGTGACCTTGACAGACCACCTTTTAAAACGCGTACCAGAAAACTTTTCCTGCCTCAGCGCATCAACAAAACTAACCATAGATAATTCTGAAAACGGCCTATAATAAGGTTTTTGGATTGTTAAAGAATTAGGCAATTTCCAGATTAAAAGCATGATTAAATCTAGAACATAAATCATGACAAATATATGAACTAAATTAAACATGTATGGCATACGAGTATAGCAGATCAGCATATTCCACAGCATCAACATGAAAAGCATTGATAGTCCAGCAAATAGATTAGATTGTACGAACATCAAAATTAGATCAAGAGAATTATACCTTTCGGTTGTAGTAGTAGTAGATGGTGTTGAAGATGTAGCTGGCGGTGGTGATGGAGCGAGATCGCTGATGTCGATGTCATCAATGTTGAAGTCGTCGTCAAATTCGTCGATGAGAGGCGGAGGAGTATTCTTGATGACGACCCCGCGAGCTCTAACACGACGAAGCCGACGCGCCGATGCACCCTTCGGAAGACGAGCCGTTGTGGAAGCTTTGGGAGCAGTCACACGAAGAACGCTTCCCAAAAACCTTATTCGTCTTCTCCCGGTGCAGGATCGCAAAGACGAGGGTTTCGGAGACCTGCTCACCCGGTCGCTGGTGCACGCAAGCGATCGGACTGGAGTAGCTACAGCGGCGGCGCAATAGCGCATAGAGGCAAAAACCCTAGGATTAACTGGATATGTTTTGGCGTGACCGGCAGGTTGCTTATATAGTCCTGTTCAACCAATCTCGTGTCACGATCACGATCTAAATTGATTGAGGACTCTTCTTAATGGAACATTCACGCAGGTGCCGCGCACCCGTGACCGGCGAGGCGAGCGAGCGCGCGCGTGTGGACTTCTCTTCCTCCTCCTCACAGTAGACTTGAGGAAGTGGGGAGGACTTCCATATTTAAGTATGACTACCTCTGTTGATGTAAAAGTGGATCTGCAAACACAAAGGGTTAATACCTGAAATCGATATCCAAAGCGTGCCAGTCGATTTGACCTGTTAATCAACAAGGATGAAGATACGAGCACTTTGGTCCTGACAACAGCGATACGCCCGGAAGTCACGGCCAAGAGGTACTCACGCGGAACTCGAGGATCGTCTAAGATTGCACTGGAACAATGCAACTCGCCAAATCAATGAGAACTTGTAAAAAGGAAAAAGTATGCAAATTGATGAAGTCGCCGAAAGTAGATGTAAATAAGAGTAAAAGTTGTTTTTGATATTGATTGATTGATTATTACATTGCCCGTCACCCTATATTTATATCCTGATCTACAGAAACGTAACCAAATACGACTAGGACACTAAATCCAAATCTAAGGAAACACATGACTTTGATACAACTCAGACTCTAATAAACGTATACAAAGAAATTAACTCCTATCTTATTCCATATTCCGCCTCAATCACGATGGTATTCTCATCGACCTTCTTTCCATCGGCACACTCCCTGTTCCATCGGCAGCAGCCTTCAAGTCTCTTCCATCGGCACACTCCCTGTTTCATCGGCAGCAGTCTTTAAGTCTTCTTTCATCGGCATCGGCAATAATACCCTTAATCTTATTGGCAACACTTCAATTTGAATCCACATGCCACCACCACTCATAAGCAGCCTTCTTTACAAGCTCATTTTCATCGGCTATCAATCTATACAGTAATCTTTCCTCTGCTGATTAGCCCTTCCTGACCATCTTGACACGTGCTAAAAAACGATGTCAACACATGCCCCCAATTTCAGAGTATAAGATACTGATGCTCCGAAATTTACTCCAGATAATGCTTGCTGTTACCTATTTTTCTCAACCTATTCTCCAAGCATAACACGATCTGTTACCAAATTTAATCAAATTCAGTTCTAATCCATGTATCTCAGTAAATATCACACAATTTCCAACTGTTTTTTGCGGTTGAGATACCAAAATAACAATCCATCGGCAAGATCTTATCATAGCAACATCACCATTTTAGAACTGAAAGATCCTGTGTCAAGATCTCTTTCAAGTCATGATTACTTGCCATCAAATCTTCTGTATAATCCCTTGATTGTCGTGCGAACAGTTACCATATCCATCTGAACCACCTCGATCCACCCGCGCACGGCATAGAGAAAAGTCAAGAATACCCCTACCCCAAATGGCCTATAAATAGATTTCCCCGGACTGCTCATCTTCTACCTTCAAACTTCAACCTTTGGCATTCTCTCTCCGGCGCAACCCTAACCAACAACTGCGCGTCCTCAACCCACCAAAGCTCCTTCCATCGTTAACTTCAAATCCCCAGCTCGTGCCCTCATCCTTCTCGAAGCAATGGCGGTCAACTTCAACATTTCTGCGGTTCATTCTTCTTCTATTACCTTTACCTTGATCCTTTTGGTTCTTTGCGAGTTCTTACAGTTGCTATTTTTCTTCTTCTTCTTCCATTCTTTTGATCTTCCAAACTCAGGAACTACGCAACACATTGGTTATTCCAACCAACCAACCTCCCCTTCATTGCCTAGGTCCAATGGGCGACCCAGATCCAACTGACTTGATCAATGCAGAGGCTAACAGAATTCCCTTCAAAGCTCAAAATTTTTCTTTGAATCTATGGAAGGATACATTCCGATCTTGGCCCAAACCCACCAAAGGGTGGAAAGATTGGTACTTGAGGGTCAACAGATCGATGCAAGTGTTCTGAGCAGAGCAGAAGATAGACCAATGCATTAGGCTATCCATTGCCGATATGCAAAAGAATGAATCTATGATGATAGCCGCCGCTCACTTCTGGTTAGACACCACAAATACCTTTATGTTTGGTCATGGCCCATGCGCCCCTACTCTTGCCGATTTATACATGCTCACCGGCTTGGATATCTCAACCGTTGATGAAGGCCACATCTATGGCAGAAAAGCTGAATACAGAGTGAATACACGCAACATATGCGGCTGGACAGGATACATCCAGGAATACCGAAAGACTGGTACTGTCAATCAAAGAGAACACGCCGTATTCTTGAATATGTGGTTGGAAAAGTTTATCTTCTGTGGCCGATCAGTAGGACCAACCAATGCCTTCCTTCCAGCAGCCGAACTCTTGGCCAATGATGTCAGATTCCCGCTTGGCCGATACCTTCTGAGCTCGACCTACCACCTCCTCCACCAAGTATCTCAAAAGCTTCTACTTGGTGAACCCATCGGCAATTTGGGAGGCCCATGGTGGTTCATCAATATGTGGCTAAACGCTCATATGCATAAGCGTCTACAGTGGGATTTCTTCGCCCAAGAATTCCCACGAGAGATCGCCCAAGATTATGTTCTTGGAGATGAGGAATCGGAAATACGCCCTCCTCTCAACTTTGGCGAAGCTATAATTGTCCTCCCTGGAAAAGAGGCTAATGAAGATCAAATCGACAGGTTTTTCCAGAATTTCTACCATGGTCTCCCTCGTGATCTTAGGGCTTGGGTACCCTATATTGATGAGGATAACAAGTTCCCCCTTCTCTTCAACTTTGCCGATAGTGATCTGAACCAAGATAATGAGCTTATGATGGCCATTATTACTCCTAGAGCAATCCCGGTGAACACATTTGGTAGCGGGAAGAATTCCAATACTACTTATGAATTCTACAATCCATCAGCAGTATCTCGTCAACTGGCTTTTGGGCAACTGCCAATCAAGCTATGCTTTGCCGATGTGATCAAGCCCAGAGAAACCATCACCACTGAAACTGAGTGGAGTATGGTAGTAAGACTTGCTCCCGATGCCGATATTTCAAATGTTGATCTCTCCGTCTGGTCACCAGCGTCTTTCATCACAGAATCATATAAGCAATGGTGGCAAGAGTGGAAAGAACAATTATTTTCAACATCCTTCCACACATATCGGCACATGATCGATCCCGACTACGCCATACCTGATGATGCAGTAAGTTCCTTTTAACTTTCTTTTGCCTTTCTCCCCCTTTTTATATATATCGGCAGCTAATCTTTCCCGTAACAGGCCGATGATCCAGTTCCATCAGTAAGCAAGAGTGGGAGACCTTTCAACCTACACCCTATCTCTCCAGTTTCAATAATCGGCTACAACGCCCCTACCTTAGACGCCTTAACCTTCCAGAGGACCCGTGCCAAAACTATCACCTCCAGACCAAGACTAGCAACATCCAGGGCCACTCCAATGGCTGCTGCTACAAGCCTAATTAAGGCTTTTAAGGTAATAACCTTGTTTATTTTTTTGTTCACTGCCGATACAAATTATATTAACATATAACTATCAGGGTGTAAGAGCTGCGGTTGGATCGTCATCGGTAACTCCTCCAACAATAAGCACCACTACCTCCAGCCAACCTTCAGAGGTATTCTTTTATCTTTACCTTTTATCTGTTAAATATATGATCTCACACTTATTTTTACAGCAACAAATGAGTACATCGGCAAGCATACCAAGCACTCAAGCTCCCCAATCAACAAGTGCCGATGCCCCCAGCCAATTGTCACTGAGACCCAAGCAAAGCGTAAAGCTTTAACCGATGTCGAAGCTCAGCAAAAGCGATAGAAATCAGCCCCTGCATCCGCTCCAACACCTATTAGTCAGCCAACCGATGTAGTCGAACAAGTTGACCCTCCCGCTCAGAATATATCATCGGCCATCATACCCCAAGGGCCAATTACTAATGATATTGTAGAAGACATTCCATCGGCAACCTCTGTCGATCCTTAGCATGATCCCCTTCAAACTGCTCCCTCAAGCCAAGCCCAAGAAATTGCCTTGAAGCAGGTAAACCGATTGACCTATTCAGTTCATAGTATCTGTATCTATCCTTAGGTGTAAATCTCTAACTTCCTTTTCTTCACAGGAACAGGATTCTCCTGATAGCTTATTTTCTTTTGCTATCGACGTTTCTGATGATGATGGAGAGGAGGGGAGTTCTTCCCTGGCATTGGGAACAATATCGGCAGACATCTATGGCCAGTTAGAAGCCCTTCTGAATGTGCTACAACAAGATACTGCTCAACTGATAATTGATTCAGACCCTGCAAAGACTATCTTCAAGACGATCCGTGGCCAAGTTCCTGCCGATGTTGAAGAAACCATCTTCCTAGCAGTTCATCTAGAGAGTCGACAACTTCAATATCAACGGGCTGCTCACCGTATTGCCGACAGAGCAGCTCAAGCTCAACTCAAGGAAGAAATGCTACAGCTGAAACAAACTACCGATGAGAAGCACAAAAGCATCAGCAACTTGCAAGCCTCCGGTACTGATCTTAAGCAGAAAATTCTAGATCTATCGGCAAAAAGAGCAGCTTTGCTAGCTGAACTGGAAGAAGTTGAAGCAGCCCTGACCCAAGCCAAGCAAGAAGAAGACCAGCTCCTGACGCTATCAAAACCCTTCAGCAGGAACGAGATGTCCAAGCTCGCAAGGCCTTGGCCTTGAAAAAGAAACTCAAACCTGTGGAGGGAACTGCCGATGAAGATGCCAAAGAATTAAAGGAAGCCAATGAAATTCGCCTGCGTGCGATATCGGCTATCCAAACTTTGTTAAATTAGCGCATCGGCAACAATATATTAATACTTTATTTTAACTCTAGCCGATAGGATTGTTATCGGCAATTACACTTTTATGCATCTATCCAGATACTAGGGTAATATTTCTTTAAGTATTTTCCATTTAATGCTCTGGGAAATACAACCCCTTCAAGAGTTTCGAGAATATACGCATTACCAGGAACAGATTGATTTATCCGATATGGACCTTCCCAATTAGGTGACCATTTGCCAAACTTAGAACTTTTAGTCCCAATCGGTAAAATCAACTTCCAAAGCAAATCTCTATCGACAAATTCCTTTACCTTCACCTTCTTGTCATACCATCTGGCTACCCTTTTCTTATTCTCCTCAATGCTAGCTAAAGCTTTTAACCGATGACCTGCTACATCTTCCAACTCATCTTTCATAAGGATATCATAGTTATCGGCTGTCAATTGATATTGAGAGCGTATTCGCCTAGAGCCAGTTTTAACCTCCCAAGGTAATACTGTGTCGTGTCCATACACCAACTGATAAGGTGTTACCTTGGTTGCACCATGACACGCCATCCGATATGACCATAAGGCTTCATTTAATATTGTATGCCACCTCTTAGAATATTCTTTAATTTTGCGCTTAATGAGCTTGATAATTCCTTTGTTAGAAGCCTCAGCCTGACCATTAGCCTGGGCATAATATGGTGAAGAATTCAAAATTTTAATCCCCATACCTATAGCAAACTCATCAAATTCACCCGATGTAAACATGGTACCCTGATCGGTAGTGATGGTTTGAGGAATACCAAATCGGTAGACAATATGCTCTTTCACGAAATCAATCATATTAGCCGATGTCACTTTTTTCAAAGGAATTGCTTCAACCCACTTTGTGAAATAATCGGTAGCAACCAGAATAAATTTATGTCCTTTACTCGATGGTGGATAAACCTGACCGATGAGATCAATAGCCCAACCCCGGAACGGCGAAGGCTTAATTATGGGGTTCATAGCCGATGCGGGTGCCCTTTGAACATTACCAAAATTTTGACATTCCTGACATCCTTTAAAATATTTAAAACAATCTTCGAGAATAGTCGGCCAATAATATCCATTCCTTCTAATCATCCATTTCATCTTGAAAGCTGACTGATGAGCCCCACATACTCCTTCATGAATCTCACCCATCAGGCCTTTTGATTCATCGATGCTAACACACCTGAGTAAAACTCCATCTATGGTACGGTAATACAATTCATCATCGAAGAGCACATACTTGGTAGCTTGGAACCATATACGTCTTTCAACCTTTTTAGATGGATTCTTTAAATAATCAATAATTTTCTTTCTCCAGTCATCGGTCTCAACTGCCGATGCTAACACTTCTTGAATAGGCTGATATCCTGAAGCATGCTGAGCTAATCGATTAGCCTCTTCATTATGCAATCGAGAAACATGTTCCAGATGAAAATTCCTAAATCCTTTCAATAATTGCAAACACTTCTCATAATATGAAATGAAAATTTCACTTCGGCATTCATAAATCCCAGCCAACTGATTTATAACTAGCATAGAATCACCAAAGACTTTAACAGCATCGGCACGTACTTCCTTAAGCAATTCTAACCCTTTTATCAGGGCTTGGTACTTAGCTTGATTGTTTATTGATGTAGCAACAATCGGTAATGAGAACTCATATTTCTTCCCCTGAGGGGAAATTAACACGATACCGATGTCTGCCCCTTCACCACATGTAGACCCATCAAAGAAAAGTGTCTAAAGAGCAATCTCCAGAGAATCTACTGTGTTGCAATGTTGAGTAACAAAATCGGCCATAACCTGTCATTTAACTGCCTTAGCCGATTCATAACGTAGGTCAAATTCTAATAATGCTAAAATCCATTTGCCAATTCTACCATTTAGTATCGGCATCGACAGCATATACTTGACCACGTCATCTTTGCATATGACAGTACACTCAGCCGATAGTAAATAATGCCTCAACTTAATACAAGAAAAGTACAGACACAGACATAATTTCTCAATAGCCGAATACCTGGTTTCAGCATCTATCAACCGTCTGCTCAAATAATAGATAACACGTTCTTTCCTTTAAAATTCTTGAATAAGAGCTGAGCCAATAACAGTATCATCAGTTGACAAATACAATCTGAAAGGTTTTCCGTGTTGAGGTGGAACTAGCACTGGAGGATTTGTTAAGTAACTCTTAATTTCATCTAGGGCTAATTGCTGCTCATCTCCCCATTTAAATTCCTAATCGGCTTTCAATTTCAGTAATGGACTGAAGGCCTTGATCTTACCCGACAGATTAGATATGAATCTCCTGATGAAATTAATCTTACCGATCAAGGATTGTAATTCAGTTTTATCGGCAGGAGCAACAACCTTGTTGATTGCCTCAATAGATTTCCTACTAATTTCAATGTCCCGCTGATGCACCATAAAACCCAAGAATTGTCCTGCCGATACACCAAATGCACATTTATTAGGATTCATCTTTAATCCATGCTTCCTTGTGCACTCTAATATCTTCCGTAGATCGGTTAGATGCTTTGTGATGTCTCCAGACTTAATCACTATGTCATCAATGTAGATCTCTACCAATGTGCTGATATATTCATGGAAAATAAAGCTCATAGCTCTTTGATAAGTAGCACCGGCATTTTTCAAACCAAATGTCATAACTATCCATTCAAATAATCCTACATGACCTGGACACCTAAAAGCAGTCTTGGGAATATCCTCTTCAGCCATGAATATTTGATTATAACCTGCATTACCATCCATGAAACTGATAATTTGATGTCCTGCTGCAGTATCAATCAATAAATCAGCAATCGATATTGGGTAACCATCCATTGGTGTGGCTTTATTGAGATTCCTGAAATCAATACAAACACGAAGTTTTCCATTTTTCTGGTAAACAGGAACCACATTAGAAATCCACTCTGCATATCGACACTGTCGAATAAACTTTGCCTCAATCAATTTAGTTATTTCGGCCTTAATATCAGGAAGTATATTAGGATTGCATCGGCGTGCCGGCTGCTGATGTGGCCGAAATCCAGACTTAATAGGCAACCGATGTTCAACTATAGATCGGTCTAATCCAGGCATTTCAGTATAATCCCAAGCAAAACAATCTTTATATTCTTTTAACAAATCAACTAATTGTTGTTTACACTTGGAACTTAACTTAGCACTATAAAAGTAGGCCTTGGCCTATCGCCTTCACCAATATCTACTTCTACTAAATCATCAGCCGATGTAAATCCTTGATCTAATTTTCCATCATCGGCAAACCTATCCATTAAAATTCTTCTTCAGAACCGACTGCTTGGATCGGTAGAATTTCGTAATCGGCAACCTTGAGGAACTCCTTTTCCCAAGCTTCTCCTGATATACACTTGGTTCGTTCATAAGTTTCTGATTCTGCCGATGCGATGATATAAGAAGAATCACCAGGAACAACCTCAATTTTATCTCCAATCCATTGTACAAGGCACTGATGCATTGTAGAAGGAACACAATAATTAGCATGAATCCAATCCCTTCCTAGAAGCAGATTATATGCACCCTTGCTATTAATGACAAAGAAAGTTGTCGGTAAGGTTTTACTAACGATGGTCAATTCAACACACACTGCCCCTTTAGCTGGCGACACATTGCCTTCAAAATCTTTTAGCATCATATCGGTTTTAGTTAAGTCTTGATCTCCCTTACCAAACTTCCGATACATCACATAAGACATAATATTAATCGCAGCTCCTCCATCAATAAGTATCTTAGATACAGGCTGCCCATCAACTCTGCCTTTTACAAACAAAGCCTTGAGATGTTGTCTCTCATCATCGGCAGGCTTCTCAAAAACAGCCATCATTGGATCTAGCGTTAATTGAGCTATTTGGTCAGAGAAAACAGCTTCTTCCTCATTATCAGAGAGTGCCAAAAATTCCATCGGCAACATAAACACCATATTGACATCTGCCGATGGGCCTTTATTTTTGTGCCTTATCTGCCACTGCTGATTACCAGATCTCTCATTGGAGGAATTTTCTTCTTGGTATAAGTCTTTTTGACGCTCTCGCTGTATTTTCTTTTTCTGTGTCTTTGTCAAACCTTTTGGACACCATTGAGGAAGTTTAGTTTTCCACACTGGCTGGTAGGTCCTGGTTGACTCCACACGACGTATATTAGGATCCATATAAAATATTTCTTCATCAGGAACTCTTGCTTTTGCCATCTCTTCAAGTTCCTCTTGGTTTCTCGGAAAATATGCAACGCATTTACCAAGCCTCTCATGTACACTGAGCCTGCCCCCCAGCCGATCATGTACTGATGCTTTACCTCTGATCGGCTCATTGATGGATAAACCTTGATTACCAGATTGAAACCTCCTTTCTGGACGATTAACCCTATAATAACCATTGCATTCTGGGCAATCTACAACAGTAGGTAACTTAATACCCTCTTCCCAACAATGAATAAAAAACGGACACCTCCAATGATCCTTATGCCGATTCCACTCCTCTTGACGTCTTTCTTCTTGCTGTTGTCGATATCGGTCTCTTCGCTGACGCTAGCCTTCCTGTTGCCTTTGATGGGTAATCACAATGCCAGATCGAGGAGGCTTTTCAGAACTGCCATTTTCTCTTAGTAGCCCCTTGCCTTTTGCATCATCGGTAGTTATCCGATGTTGGGGATCCACTGATGCGTTTTTCTCAGCAGCTTCCGATGTCAACACCTTAGTCTTTTCTTCAGCATCCAACATGTTTGCTGGAAAAGGATGTTGATCCATTTTCATCGGCTTCTGAATCTTGGAATTGCCAAATTTTATTCTCCCAGACTCAATAGCTAATTGTAACTGTTGTCTAAACACTTTGCACTCATTTGTACTGTGTGAAGTTGCATTATGCCATTTGTAATACAGCATTTTCTTCAACTCTTCTGCCGATGGGATCACATGATTAGGTGACAACTTAATCTGGCCCTCTTGAAGCAAAAGACCAAATATCTTATCGGCTTTGGTGATGTCGAAAGTAAACTTCTCTGGCTCTTTGTGACCAAAGGGACAAGATATCGGCTTTTTATTCTTAACCCACTCAGCCAAACCGATAACTGGTTCTTCATCCGAATCAGAATCTTCTACCTCTCCGACAAATGAAACCTTCTTTTTCCAATTCCTTTTGGGTTCAAAGATCCTAGTGTCTTGTTCAGAAATCCTTTGCACTAGATGACTTAGGCTTTCGAACTCCTGAGAAGCATATCTGTCCTTAAGGTGTGGCAACAATCCCTGAAAGGCCAAATCGGCAAGTTGTGTCGATCATCCAATACCAGGCTATAACACTTATTCTTTACATCTCGTAGCCTTTGCACAAAGCCTTCCACCAATTCATCATTGCGCTGTTTCAACTTTACCAAATCGGTAAGCTTCTTTTCATGAACTCTAGGAAAGAAATATTTATGAAATTGCTTTTCCAGATCAGCCCAAGTAATAATAGAATTTGGCGGTAATGAAATAAACCATATAAATGTTGATCCAGATAGAGATGATGAAAACAAACAAACTCTCAATTCATCTCGACTAGCTGCCTCTCCACATTGAATAATAAAACGATTAACATGCTCCATGGTTGATGTATCATCTTGCCCAGAGAACTTAGTGAAATCTGGCACCTTGTACCGATTTGGGAGAGAAATTAAATCATATGCTGGAGGATATGGAGTCCGATAAGAATAGGTATTGACCTTGGGCTTGCTCCCAAACTGATCTTTCATAATTTCTGCTATTTTATCGGCCCAAAAAGCATCAACATCTTGTTGACGATATGGCTGAATTTCCACCGGTGGTACTTGCTGATACCCTTCTGCATATCTTTGTGGCCCACGATCTCCAGCAATTGGCATATTTGCCACTATTTGTGGTCCACTAACCTGCTGGAAAGGATTCATCGACTGAGCTGCCGATGCTTGATTCTGAAAACCAGCATGCATGTGACCTTGATGAATACCTGCAGCTTGCTGATTTGGCTGAACTGTATGTTGAGTGAAAAACTGCCCTGACCAATTATTATTAGCATTCATCGGTACAAAATTTATCGATGGCTGATAACTTGTTGGCATTGCTGGATAATTACAACCAACTTGAGGTATAACCTGGACTCCAGGTTGACTTACGATAGGAGCCTTCTGTTGTATCGGTAACAAATTTGCCAATGGACTTGAATTAGATGTTTGACCCAAAGACACCTGGAAACCCTCTAGAGTTGGTTGCACAGTAGTTGCTGTAGTATATTGAGGTACTTAAGCTATCGGCGAACCAGCCGATGGCATAGGAGCTTTTCCCGCTACGTCAAACACTTGAGGTAATTCAGGGTTAAAAGCAGATGGCTCTGGAGGCATACCATATCCCCACCAATTAGCAGGAGTCTGATTACTCTGTGGCACAGGACCTGATAAAGCCGATGCCGATAGATCTGTATTAAGCTGAACTCGTTCTGATAATGCTGAATCTGGTCGCATCGGTGTAGACTGTACGTTAGATAAACCTGCTGATACTGGAGGGGAAGAAATCTCTGTACCCACAACGGCTGGGGGAGCCGATGGAGTAATAACATATGCTGATTCTGGTTGATGATAAGCAGGCCCAACGTAATGAGGTGACGCTTGCCCTTCTTTGAAAGTTCGAATCACAGCATTATGAACAATATTGGACAGCACATTGAAGTGATTAATTAAAGCATGATTTACTGCAAAATTAACCATCTCTTGAAGTTTACCCGGATTAGAATCAAAGGTAACTTGCCGAGGCAACGACAAATCTTGCTTCTGGATGACTTGTCCACTTTTGTTCAAGCTGAATGACTTCAAGCAGAGCTGTCTGTATTCTTCTATAGCCCTTTCCATAGCCTGATTCTGTTCTTCCTTAAGATCTTCTTCTATTACCGTGATGATGTTCCCCGCATCGATCTCAGGATTAAGCATATTGACTAGATCAGTCCCACCAGGCGTGCCAAAAGATGTGTTGATGCAAAAGTGGATCTGCAAACACAAAGGGCTAATACCCGAAATCGATATCCAAAGCGTGTCAGTCGATTTGACCTGTTAATCGACAAGGATGAAGATACGAGCACTTTGATCCTGACAACAGCGATACGCCCGGAAGTCACAACCAAGAGGTACTCACGCGGAACTCGAGGATCGTCGAAGATTCCACTGGAACAATGCAACTAGCTGAATCAATGAGAACTCGTAAAAAGGAAAAAATATACAAATTAACGAAGTCGCCGAAAGTATATGTAAATAAGAGTAAAAACTGTTTTTGATATTGATTGATTGATTATTACATTGCCCGTCACCCTATATTTATATCCTGATCTACAGAAACGTAACCAAATACGACTAGGACACTAAATCCAAATCTAAGGAAACACATGACTTTGATACAACTCAGACTCTAATAAACGTACACAAGGAAATTAACTCCTATCTTATTCCATATTCCGCCTCAATCACGATGGTATTCTCATCGACCTTCTTTCCATCGGCACACTCCCTGTTCCATCGGCAGCAGCCTTCAAGTCTCTTCCATCGGCACACTCTCTGTTTCATCGGCAACAGTCTTTAAGTCTTCTTTCATCGGCATCGGCAATAATACCCTTAACCTTATTGGCAACACTTCAATTTGAATCCACATGCCACCACCACTCATAAGCAGCCTTCTTTACAAGCTCATTTTTATCGGCTATCAATCTACACAGTAATTTTTACTCTGCTGATTAGTCCTTCCTGACCATCTTGACACGTGCTAAAAAACGATTTCCACGTGTCGAATTGCAGTACATGTTTTTCATCGGCTATCGAATTGCAGTACATGTTTTTCAATGTTGCAGTACACATTTTTTCGCTGTTGCAGTAGATATTTTTTGTTGTTGCAGTAGATATTTTTCGTTGTTGCAGCAGATTTTTTTCAATGTTACGGTGCATGTTTTTCGTTTGTTTGAAGTAGATGTTTTTTCGATGTTGCAGTATATATTTTTCGTTTGTTGCAGTAGATTTTTTTTGTTGCAGTAGATATTTTTCGACGTTGCAGCGCACGTTTATCAATGTTGCAGTATATATTTTTTGTTTATTGTAGTAGATTTTTTTCGCTGTTGTAGTATATATTTTTCGTTTGTTGCAGTAGATTTTTTTCGTTGTTGCAGTAGATATTTTTCGATGTTGCAGAGCACGTTTATTAATGTTGCAGCATATATTTTTCATTTGTTGCAGTATATTTTTTCGTTGTTGCAGTATATTTTTTTGTCGATGTTGCAGCGCACGTTTATCAATGTTGTAGTATATTTTTTTGATGTTGTAGTTGAGGAAGGGGGACAGGAGCGCGTTGTTGAGCAGAGCCGTCATCGGGGGCACGACCCGGTGGGGGGGGTGCTCCTACGGGGACAAGGCAAACGGATGGGGATGAGGATGGGATGGAGACGGAGACGAGGTGCGGGCGTATCGGGCGTGCATGGGGCATCCTGATGGAAGTGGGCTCGGTTGCGGGGCGGGCGCTGGTTGCGAGCAAGAAGACGAGGTCAGGGATGGGGACGCGGTTGCTGGTTGCGGGGAGACAGACATCCAGCAGCAGAAGCAGCGCGAGCTTCCCACGCTAGTGCCTGGTTCGAACAGTCTGTCTTGTGGGATCGAGAGGAGAGAGTCGAGGGAGCGGCGGCGGAGCTACAGTACCCGCGCGCTACAGTACCCGCACGGGTACTGTTCACATGAGAGAGAGACGGAACGGCGGCTAGGGCTTTGAGGGGCGCTGGGAACGCCGGCCGCGGGGCTTCGCCCACGGCCGGCAAGAGAGAAGGTTTTTCCTTCTAATCTCTTGCTTGATTAGATTGATACATCTGCTCTCCTTATATAGAGAGGATTTCTTGACTTACAAGTAAGACTTACTTGACCCCTAAGCAAGCGACTAATTAACCCTAACGGGCTAAGGCCCAATAGGCCCTTGACTCTTCTAACACTACACCCCACCTGGACATGCAGCTCGTCCTCGAGCTGCAACCTAACTCGACTCGACACGAACTTATCACTTAAAAACAAGCCTTTTACATCTCGGCTTATTTTATTGACCTGAAATAGACTGTGACTCTTTATTTTTGATTTTTGGAGATACGGCGGACACCCTCCGCGTGATGGACCTGCACGTGTGTAGCCACCTGGATCCCATGGAGCCCACCGGAACGAGAGGGGTGCATGGGTATAGCCACCTGGAATTAGTAGCGATAGCGACCAGCGGAGACGTCCTCGTGGCGGCCGGCGGTGGAATGCGGTGGCGCTAGGTAGTGCGTCCCCGCCGGTGACAAGGAGGCCGCAGAGTTGGAGGTTGTTGCGCGCGGGAAAAACACTATGCTCGCGCCTGAAGACAGCAGTGGGTCGGCGCGGTTGCTGGTGGCCGTCCCACGGGGCGAGGTCGCGCTTCGCTGAGCTGAGGTCGACCGTCGCCAAGGTCGCCTCGTGCATAGGCTGACGCATCTCCTGCAGCCGCCGGCGCGCTAGGAGGCCGCGCGCCGCAGCCTGTAGCCGCACCACCGCAGAGCGGGCGAGCGCCCACTCGGGGATGGGGGACGGCGAGGTCGGCCACTGGATCATGTGGAGGGGAAGACCCGAGCTCAGCGGCGGACTAGCACCCGCGGCCGGCGCGGCGATGGAGGGCACGGGCAGCGCTGAGTGCGGCGGGGGTGGCGGGGGCAGCGACGAAACCGGCAGAGGCGGCTGCTGCATGAGCCCCATCCACGCGGCCTGCATGGCGGTGATGCTGCGGCTCATCTGCGCCATGTTGGTGGACATCTCGGCGACAACGGCGGCGAGGGACTCCAGGGTCAGGGGAACGGCAGCAGAGGACCCCGCGGCAACATCCGTCGGCGCGCCCACGGCAGCGGACAGGGTGATGGACGAGGACGACGTGAGCAGTGGCAGGGTGGTGGTGGGTGGGATCGGCGGTGCGGCGGCGGCAGTGGTGGAGGCCATGATCGGCGAGGCTCCAATACCAGATTGTTATGTGGGCTGTTGGGATCGAGAGGAGAGAGTCGAGGGAGCGGCGGCGAGCTACAGTACCGCGACGCTACAGTACTCGCGGGTACTGTTCACGAGCTAGAGAGAGACGGAGGACCGGCGACTAGGGCTGTGAGATGCGCTGGGAACGCCGGCCGCGGGGCTTCGCCCACGGCCGGCAAGAGAGAAGGTTTTTCCTTCTAATCTCTTGCTTGATTAGATTGATACATCTTCTCTCCTTATATAGAGAGGATTTCTTGACTTACAAGTAAGACTTACTTGACCCCTAAGCAAGCGACTAATTAACCCTAACGGGCTAAGGCCCAATAGGCCCTTGACTCTTCTAACAAACACGCTCTCTCTTCAGTTTCTACTTCGGTTGCCAACATCTGCTACTTTTTGTAATATAAAAATAGGTCCCACACTAATGTCTTGTAGGCGGGCAGTTGGTCAAACAAAGGCTACTTTTTTTTTTGAGCCGAGATATGCTTTCTCTCCTTGTTTAGTTCGCAAAATTTTTTAGAAAATGGTACTGTTTTCGTTGTTATTTGACAATTAGTATCCAATTATGATCTAATTAGACTTAAAAGATTCGTCTCGTGAATTTCATCTAAACTGTGTAATTAGTTTTATTTTTTATCTATATTTAATGTTTCATGTATGTGTCAAAGATTCGATATGACAGGAAATCTTGAAAAATTTTGCAAACTTTTGAGAACTACACAGACCCTCACATGCTATCTGGTGGTGCAGTGCAGGCACAGCAGCAAGCGCGGTGGGCAAAATGTGCTTTCTTCTCTCATATGCTTTCAGGTGGTACGGGCACAGCAGCAAGCGGGTGGTACAGGCACAGCAGCCAGCGCGGCGCGAACCCAGCAGCAACATATGCCTTTCCAAAACCCATGCATGCTTTGCTGTGCAGTACACACATGAAGGTCTTTTTTTTTATTTTAAAACTTTTCACCTAAAACTATCCTATTGAATCTTATGGCACATGCATATAGTATTAAATATAGACAAAATAAAAAATTAATTGCATAGTTTGGTTGAAAATCGCAAGATGAATGTTTTGAGCCTATTAGTCCGTGATTTGACACTAAAGTGCTACAGTAACAAATGTGCTAATGACAGATTAATTAGGCTTAATAAATTTGTCTCGCGGTTTCCAGGCAACTTATGTAATTAGTTTTTTTTATTAGTATCCGAAAACTCCTTCCGACATCGCACGGAACATCTGATATGAAATTTTCACAAAATTTTTTTTGCATCTAAACAAGGCCGCAGCAACAAAGCGAGCAGGCGCAGCAGCAGCATGGGTGCGCGGGCGTCCAGACGTGTGGGTTCTGTCCGGACGTTCGGGCGCTAGTATCACCGCAAACCATATGATTCACGCTTAGGCCACGGGACAATGCAATAACCACGCGCTGACGTTGACGGCACAATGGCGTTCGTCGTCGCTCGTCACGTGCTGCTGATGCTCCAGGGTGTCAAGAATATTAACCAAGGCCTTGTTTAGATGCAAAAAATTTATCTAAAAAGTGTTGTGGCACTTTCGTCTGTATTTGGTAATTATTATTTCACCATAGTTTAAGTAGGCTCAAAAGATTCATCTCTCAAATTACAGACAAACTGTGTAATTAATTATTTTTTACCTGCATTTAATACTTCATGCATACGTGCAAAGATTTAATGTGATGGAAATCTTAAAAAGTTTTCTTTTGATGCCATCTAAACAAGGCCCAATTGGCAATTTTGGAGCTGGATCGATGAAGCATGCCCATGCGGGTGGGCACCGCCGAGGAGAGCGTGTCGGTGCTGTGGCTCCGGGACGGCGACGGTGACAACCCGTGGACGATCTTGCTTGTGTACTCCCTCGTTCTAGCGCTGAATGCAAATTGACTAAAGGAAGTCGTTCTATCCTCTCGTGCTTGTTTTGGACGGAACTGCCCCTACGCATGCGCCGCCCGCGTTAATGCGCAAACAGCACCATGCAAAGGCATTCAACAGCGCGGCAAAAAAAAAAGAGTGGCTGCCAGCACTCGAACCATGGACCACCAGCCTCGGGCCACGGAATCGTCACCACTCCGGCTACGAAAGTTTGTTGTACATCTAGCAACCGCAAAAATATTTAATAAGAGCGAGAAAGGAAAATTAGCCCCTAATTAATGACTCCTTGATAATCACAATCATGTCCTAAACGAATTCTATTAACGACACGGAGGGAGTACTAGACTTGTCATGGGGCCGGGTGACGCCACAAGCAGGCGTGTCGGCCTCATCCTCTCCGGGCAAGACCGTCTTAGGAAGACCTTCTTAGGAAGAAGTACTCTCAAAACAAGACCGTTTGTGAAGCACAGTGGAAACCTAGAGACTCATTTTTCGTTGGGCCTTATATACTTTGGGAAGATAAGTGGTTAGGAAGTTTTATTCTCAAAGAACACTATCTATCTCTTTATATATAATAATGCTAGGAAAAAGCAGGTTAGGGTTGCTCAAGTCTTTAATTTTGGACCACTTATTAATATTGTGTTTCGTATAGCATTCATTAGTGATAGACTACTAAATCAGTGAATAGTACTTTCATGCGCATCAAACAAGGCCTCACTAGGTTTCGTATGTTCACTAATTTTGGCCTCGTTCGCTTGTCTTATAAGTTGTACTTTTTCAATCAACAAATAGTATTTTAATCTTACAACAAATTAACGAACAGTATTTTCTGTGTCTTTTTCAGCCAAGCAAACAGCAAACTGGGCGGAGCCTCGTCGGTCTTGCCGAATTCAAACCACGTGGTTGCCGTCCAAGGGCCCTTCGTGCCACGTGTCAGACGCTTTCTCGGGATATCCACCACTTGCTCTTGGCCCCCCGACGACGTGCCCGCGATGAAGCCGGCGCCCGCGCCTCCCTGTCCACGACTTTATAGACTTCACCCTTAAGGACCAATCCCTCGGTTACCCATGTCGATACCCTCATGTTCGGTGTCGCTGCCGCTGGGCCCGAATCTGTGCCGGGCGCCCTGATTCGCCGTTAAGCGAAGTGGGTAGTCGGGATCCCTTTCCGATTTCCGTGGGGACACCTACCTGAGCGGATTCAAACGGCACTGGCTCGCATCCGACGGCAGCTGCCCGTTCAAACGGAGGTCGACGGCGAGGATCGCATCAAGCGCCGTTTATAAGACGACTTGGCCTTGCTACACGCACTCGGCGTCTTTGTGTGAGCACAACGCGCAGCCACGAAAGTTGAACAAGAACCAGCCAACAAGCTTGCTACTGTGGTTTCTCATCTGAGCAGCGGCGGCGGCGGAGAAGGAGAGAGAGTGAGGGAGCATGGCCGACCACAAGGAGGAGCCTGTGCTGGAGTCTGTGATGGACAAGATCTCTGGCAGGCCGGACCTCGCCATCATAGCGTGTACCAAGTCCGGCGCCGGGATCCCGCTCATGGACCTCAACAAACTCAACGGGCCGGAGCGCCGTAAGGTGGTGGAGGCCATCGGCAGGGCCTGCGAATCCGACGGCTTCTTCATGGTACGTACTTACATACGTGCAATAAATACAGCTGTTGTGTTGTCTACCGATCAACCTGGTGTACGTACGTCGCCGGTGACGGACCGTGAACGGCGCGTGGACGACATACAGGTGACGAACCACGGCGGCGTTCCGGCCCCGGCGGGGGTCGTGGAGGGGATGCTGCGCGTGGACGGGGACTTGTTCCACTTCCACCTCCCGGAGTCGTCGGAGCGGCTCAAGTGCTACTCCGATGACCCCATCAAGGCCGCGGAAGCGAGGGCGCTGCTGGAGAGCCTGGGCCTGGAGCGGGTGGTGGCGGTCCTGGGGAGGGATGGCGCAGTCGTCGACCAGTGGCCGTCCAACCCGCCGTCCTCCTTCAGGTGACCATCCATCGATCCTCAAACCTGAACCCGTCTCTGAATTTGTGTTTCCTCGATCTGCAGTGCAGCTAGCTGACTTTACGGCTTTTTGGTCCTTTCGTACCAAATCAACTAGATGACCTGTTAATTTGTCAAACTCAAACTTTTTTCTTTTTTTCTTTTTTTCTTTTCAACAAAAGGAAGGAACTTGAAATGAGTACAGGTTCGACGTGACCATTCCTGAATTAAAAGCGTGAAAAAGACAAACAATTGAACGACTGTCACATAAAGTTGACCGTGTTGTTCTTCCCTCACCGAAAAATACAGCTAGCTCGACGCATGCAGTGCATAGCAAATATAATTGACAAATCGTGGTCGGGGTGGTTGCTTGACACTTGATAGGCAAGTGGTGAGCACCTACGCGACGGAAGCGAGAGCGCTGCCGCTGAGGCTGCTGGAGGCCATATCGGAGTACGTGGGCTACTCCAGCGCAAACCTGCCCTACTCCAGCTCCAGGTACCTGCAATCCGTCTTCCACAATTTTGTCAAACAAACATTTTTCTGTTATATTCTTTCAACAGTTTTGCTATATGTTGCCCGGGTGAAAATCCTCTCCCCCACAACTGACTTTTTTCCTTTTTCCTTTTCTTTGCTTTTCTTCTCGCTAAATACCCCTCTTCATTTCAAATTTATAGGACGTTTTGATTTTTTTAGATACATAGCTTTTACTAAGCATTTAGATATACACTATTTCTAGACAAATAATAAAAGCAATTTTTTAGACAAAGAAAATAGTAAAAGCAATGTATCTAGAAAAGTTAAAACATCTTATAATTTGGAGGGGAGGGGTAGCATGTATAGAAACAAACAAAATTAAGATTCGGGTAAAAATCTTCTCTCCCACCCACCCAATTTCAGTTACTGTTAACTTAATTATGATGGATTTACACTTGCACTAAGATTACTTTGGTGTAATTTCTTGGTGCAATAGATGTAACTAATTAAAAACTCGCTTGAGGAGGAGAAATGTTTAATTTCACCGGTTTTTCCGAGTGAATTGCTCCTCAAAGTTCATGTGTGGTAAAAGAATATTTCACATGTTTTCTTTACAGGACTGTTTGGGGGGAGAACATGCACCATGCCATCCAAGGGTGTATGCACAAGCTGGGTCGCTCAAGCCCTTCCTACCGCCTGCCAATCACAGTCAATGATCCATCGCCGCATGGATCTGAGACCGAGAGTCCATTCTCGCCTCTCTTCATCCTAGAGAGGAACGACGTCAAGGTGGAGGTGATCACTAACGAAGCGACAGCTGATGAGGTTTATACATTTTATTGTCTTTGCCTTAAATAGGTGTTGGGATCTGGGAAATGACTACTCTTCCATGTTAATTAAATTCTTAAGTGCAAGAGTCTACCTTAAACTTCTAAGACGAACTGATCGGTGTTCGATACTCCACACTTTACTTACTGAATACTATTATTATGTTTTTTTTTCCAGGATGTCTCGAAGTTTGATCTTGCGACCATCGCAGGCACCCTTTCTTTAGTAGTCCCTGTGGCCATTAATATCGATGAACTTACGAAAACCTGGGGACCTCTGTGGAAAGGGCTCTGCGGCATTTTCATGATTATGTCACTCATGTTGGCGTTCATTGGATTATTCACGGCTTCCTTCCGCTCTGGATCACGGGCCAAAAATTTGTCGTCGCACTACGCCAGGATGAGTTTGGTTGTGGCCACTATTGTGTTCATGCTCCTCATCTCATCCAAACTAGGGTGTTTCGGGTGTGCTGCGGGGGTGGTGCTTGTTCTGGTCATGCTTGTCTTGACCATTCTCTGGATACGTAGTGGGCATGAGATTTGATGGGCACTAAGCGAGATACATAAAGGAAACCCTTGATTTAGACAAACATATATATATATATATATATATATATATATACACACACACACACACACACACACACGAGGAAGATACAAGGAGAACTATCGTGGAACGAACTATGTCTAGTCATATCCTTCTTCTTTTGTAAAATTGTTAAAGTTATAAAGGTTGAGTATATGTCTGTGGTTTGTAAACTAAATAAAAAAGGGTGAGATGACAAGGTTGAAACATGCCCTTTTTATTGTGTACGATGAGTGATTGTCATGAACGATAAGTCCTTGCTATTGAGTTGTTCTTCCTTACGACTAACCAGAGGCAAAGTGGTGGCAGTGCAACATGTCCCTTGATTCTGTATGAAGGAACTGAGACGCCTAAGAGAAGAGTGAATTAAGTCACTTAGAAGCTAAGGTTGAAAACCACTTATAAAAACTTACACAAGTTCTATCTACATGTGTACTAGTTTTTTCAGAGTGTTGTTACATATCTCTAACGCAAAAGAGTTTTGCACCCTACATTAATTTCAATCATACCAGCTAACCTAGCAAGCTTCAAGGAGTACACTAAGTAAATGTGGAAACATAATTGAGTTATAGAACTACTTTTGTTAGGATGGTGTGCTTCACTGCCCTTCTGAACAAGTTGACATGTGACGGGAACTGAGTTGACAAAGCAGTGAAGCACGCATTTGTTCAGAAGCACCCTTTTGTTAGGATCAACAAATGGGCATACACATTGATTGAGTATAACTTGAACAACCACACTAGCCACACTTTTTAATTTATCTAGAAGCTTAAGATTATCATGTCATCAGAATGATCCTTCTTCACATGATTTGGGAGCTTACCATTTGTGTAATATTTTCCCCAAATTAATTACACCCAAGGAATTATTGTCTATTGAAAATTTTGTGAAGATTCTTTAATTGTAGAGCTTCATTTCGAGTTTTTAGTTTTAGCACACCAAGACCTCCTTCATATTTTTGGTGACAAACCATTTCCCAGCAAACTTTATTAGGAGGTTTACTATCAATTTGCTTCTCTCTCTCTCTCTCTCTCCAATGCTTAATCAGTATTGCTGGCAAGGTAAGAATGCACATATAAAAGGTGACCAAGGAAGTGAACACTGAGTTTGTCGGTTCCAATATGCCAACTTGACTAAGGAAAGGTGAAGTGAAGGCCAACCTCCTTTCACATCTACTGATCAAAGGAAGAAACTTATCCACTCTAGGCTAAGATAAATGAAAAGGAGGAAACCTTATGAGCTACCAAAAGTTTAGCCAAGTGGTTAAGCTTCTCATCTGAGACATTTATGAGCTCTTTAGCTAATATAAGCTATTAACTACCATTATTTACCTATTTACGATCAACTATTAGTTGGGGACAATGCTACGGTACCTCTTTTACTCATTAGGGGGTAATACCTCAAATAATTCTAAGCCTTTGATTTTTTTTGGATTTTTTTAGATTTTTTAAAACTAATTAATCAATTAGTTAATTAATCTAGGAAAGAAAAAATATTGCTGAATCCCCAAGTCATGGAAACAGAAGCCGCGGGTGCCTTGGCCCTTCCTTTTCCGTGTTTCGGATAATCGTGAGACGTTTATTGCCCCTATTAATTTAAGAAAATATTTAGTGATAAATACATTTCTAGACGTTTTACACTCATATTTTAAATATGTACACGCACAATTATTTCAAATCTCTATGAACTATTGTGTTCAAGTGGTTAAATAGTACACAAAAGTAGAAACACTTTTGTCGCGCAAAAAATAAGTAGAAACACGTCATACTAACTAATAAAAACCATTTTTTGAACTAGACCTAATAAAAACCATTAAACAAGTCATATAATGAACGCATAGTCATTCGAGCTTAGCTTTTGGTAGTAATGGTAGACTTTTTCTTGCATAGGTTCCCTTTACGAGCATGTGCTTGAATGCGTTTTTCTGGTATCTCGTTGTTTTGCTGGTCCTGAACTAATACTCTGTAATTATCTTGCAATGGTAATGAAATTCGGATTTAATGGTGTGGAAAATATAATGAACGCATCACGTCACGTCACATGCACGCGGGCCCAACAGCTGCAAGCAGGTGGCTATGGCAGATGGGTCCAACTACAACACATTAAAACATTAAATCTACTTTTGCAACATTCAGATTAAATATTTGCAACATACATCTAAAATAGATAAAACATTTGTGGCATGTAGTTGAAACGTCATTGCAACATGTGCAAACATCCCGATACTTTTGAAACATCCAGATGCAACACTTGCAACATATAAAAGAAGACAAATGAAACACTGGAGACGTGCGTCTGAAACACTTGCAACATACGTGTACAAAAGACAAATGAAACATTCGGGATAGATACTTGCAACATACGTGCACAACCATTGCAACATATGTAACATCCCGATATACTTTTGCAACATTCGCATGAAACAATTGAAACATACATATGAAACAACTAAAACACTTAAAACATGAGCTTGCAACATGTCTGAAAAACATCCAGAAACACTTGAAACACAACATCGCTGCACGACCATGACCTAACTCATGGTGAACTACACACTGCATCTGGGTTGCCCGAAATGAAGGCATGCGAAGAGTCCAGTTTGATTCCGGTGGGAAGTTGAAGCGCTTTCACAGGGGTAGGGCTAGGATAGAGGCCTCGAGGAACTCTGCGAGGACATGCTCGTCGGCAGTGCCGCACACACCGCAGATCGGGGTTGGCGCCGTGCATATCAGGGTGGGCACCGTGCAAATCGGGGCGGATGCGGGGCCACCGCGGAGCCTGTGGGTCACCGTCATGCCTGAGACGAGAGAGTGGGTGCAAGGGGATAGGGACGGTCATGCTCTGCTCAATCTATTGGGTAGGTGGTGCCTTGCCCGTTGCCACCTTTGCTATGTTGGATTGATATGGGATCCGTGGTTGCATGAGGGTTATATGGCTTGGATCGCGGCTGTGAGAGCGCCAGCATCACAACCGCCGGCATGTAGTCACCACAGTTGCTCCCAACGAGACCCGCACGTCAATTGCAGGGATTACTCCCGTCCGAGCCAGAGTCTGCCGCCTGATTCGATCTCCGCGCAAATTAATGATGACTAGTCCATCACGCGCGCCGGCTGTTAAGCGGAAATTGAATCGCACGTCTGAAATCGTTTTCTGTGAAGATCTGAAGATAAATACGATAAGCATCAGGCGGTGTAAGACAAAGATGGTAGGCCTGCATATATTACATAGAAGGATCACATAAACATGGCAATGTTCGAAGGCAACAACACAACGCAGCGTTCCACACGTATATATACTACAATAGTGCATTACATTGGCTAGCTCTATACATTAGGGTGCACCATAAGCAGCAGCAGTGGTTCTGATATAATTATACATACTGTGTTTCTTCTGTAGCTTTATCTTCTTTGCCGACCGTCTAAGGAGTCGTCCGATTTGCTTTGGTTCTACAGGAGAAGCATGTTATGTATAGCGGTTAATGGGCATAGGTAATATCAAGCTTATAACTGTGTTTCTTTTGCGTAAAGAAGTGTTTGCAGGAATGGCATTAAGAATATGAGTTCAAAAACAAAAGAGGCATGACCTGTGAACACGAAGAAAACGAACCTGCTCATGAATAGATTGGCCATCAAATAATCTTTTCTGTGCACTTTTCTTTTCAACGTGGGCCGATGGCTCTGCCGGGCTGGGAAACATACTAACCGAATGTGAGTGTATTAGAATAAAGGCCACCATGCTTTTGGATGGCTGGAGAAACTACACATGTATGATATCTGGTATAGGACACATACTCAGTGAATCCAGGGGTACCCAACAGGTTGAGGCTGCACTGGTAACTGCACAGGTAGAAAAATCAGAAGGCATCATAGTGTCTATGAGTGATAATTCCAAATCTGAGCACAGAGTTCATGGAGCAAAAGTAGTAAGGGGAAAAGTGCCACTGTATGCAGTGAGGAGTTCACCTTGGTGGATGAGGCTCCAACATCCAAATCTTTAGTTGCAGATGGTATGGTGTCTCCATGAGATGGTAATGCATCCAGATTAGGCCGAGAAAGAAGTCATTTTTTTCTCTGAAAACCAAGTAGGAGGCACCAAAACTAACAAGACAATGCACTACCTCAAATCGATAAGTTCATTACTTTTGTGAACACAAGCTAAAAAATAGCGCCTATCATCGGTAAGAGTCCTAATAATCTTAGCACGTATTTGTGTTAATTAGATAGAAAGAAGGAACATAAATAGTGCTTTAGTCTGACTGACTGAATCTGGAGGTAGCCATAGTGAGTTGCGAAATTGGAAATGAACAAACAATTTTTTTACTACAATCAAGTGAGGGTAAGTAGAGGACACATATGGCATCCGAACAGAAAACACCGTGAGCAAAATAAGAAGCAAACTGTTAAGAAGGTATAAGAGAAAGGCGATACACCGAGGAAACATCAGGCCAACCGAAACATCACTAATACAGGCACAGGATAACCTTACAGCAGACTGGTGATAGTCAAACCACTAAATTCCAAAATTTCCGAGTAAGTTATGCACCAAAAGAGTACACAGCGCTTAAAGCAATACCAAATGATGGAAGAGACAGTACAAGATGGTATATTCTGTACGAAACCATCCATGCAGTAGAAAAAGGACAGGATAGTGTATTCTTGATTTCTGTTTTTTTGAAAATGCATGTTATATTCTGTAGGAAACGATATATGTAGTAGAAAAGGACATGATAATTTAATGCTGATTTATATTTTTTTAAAATGCCAAGGCACATGAAACAATATTAGATAAAGCACAATTTGAAACACTGAGATCAGGGAAAGAGACTAGGAGAAATTTTATAGTTATAGGGTAAGAAATAGAACCAACAAAAACTCTTACTCCCACTTTTTATTAAGATCCCACTTCGGTACTCTCTTTTTCCTCTTTGAAGAATATCACAAAAAAAGGGAATACGATAATCAAAATAAACATGGAAAAACAGCCTTACTGCTTATCGTAACGGTTGAGTCATTCACCAACAGTAAGCACCAGTCTATTGAACTGTTTTGTTTAATGGGTAGTCATAAGCCATATGATTCATTTGCATAAGCCATAAAAACTGTGCTATAAAATTGTGCAGTCATATATATACAGAACAATCCAAAATACTAACATCACCTCATATGACTACCTTTTGTTTGCATACTTTGGTACACCACAATGGCAGTAATGTATCTACTAAAAGATCAATGGCGTAAGCAAGCAGATCTGCAAGAAAGTGTATGTACTGAAAAATCACAGGCATAACAAATTCAGTTTAAAGATCGAATCTAGCCAATCGACAGAACCCTAGTTGCACATGTTTCGGACTCGCAACAAAGTGGATTTGCAAGGAAGTGTACAAAGATGGATAGAAATAAACACATCATCGGCAATGGGGCGTGGTCAGTAATAGAACAACCAACAAATCACGTGAAGTAAAGACATGACTGACAATGAACCTATGCTCACCAACAAGCGCACAGAAATGTAGAAATTAACGAAAACGAAATAACACATGCAAAAGCGAATTGGTAAGATATGCTGACATAGTCATCACAGAACCAATGCAAACAGCAAGAATGATGGAAGAATAGAAGAATTAACCATCATTGCACAATTTCATTGTATCAGTCTAAAAAAAAGGTCATCATCCCACGACCCCAAAACCTCAGTAAATAACTTGCAGAACAAAACAACTGATCATCACTGTACAATGAAGGATATGAGTTGTGCACATGATCCGCGTATTTAAAAACAAGAGACGCACAGGAGCAAACGACCTCCTAGGGTAGGGTGGCCAAGATCCTCGCAGTGAGGAGAGGGGGGGGGGGGGTGGGAAGGGAATAGGAGGGGGAGAAGGGGAGAGAGCGCACCTCCGCCATGCGCAACGGGCTAGATGCGCCGATGTGGGGCTCCTCCAGCGATTAAGGCTGGCAAGCCAGATCCACACATGTGCCCGGGCCCGGCGCTTGCAAGGAGAGCACACACTAGAGAGGAAAAGGGGGAAAAAGTGAGGACGGGGATAGCACAGGCGATGCTTCCACATGGATAGCTGGGGCCATTGTGCTCCAAGCCAATGCCAGATCGACAACGACCAGAGCTGGCCAATCGTGGATGGACAACGCAAACAGTGCAGAGCAAGCAGTGGAGCTGCATATAAATTCAACACCTGCTCAAAATTAAATGACACTAAAAAGGATGTATAAAGAGTAAAGGCTCAAATTTACCCAATATTAGAAGTAATCATACAGACACAAAAGGCGGTACTTGTCAGCATACTTGAGAAGACTGATCTCATTAAGGCTCTATTTTTTAAAAATTTTAACACATACACCCATTCATGTGTGCAAATCATGTGCCTGGATGGCTCTGCCGAACGCAAGTGACCAAATATTCCGATACATCACAATGGCCAGCAATGACAGAACTGGGAACATGAGAATTTTTGTCTTGTTCAACTTTTATGTAATAATCAACTATTCTTGGACAGTTCGCTATGGTTATATATATTACAACGAAGAAAGTCCAATGGCCCACAGTGGCACACAATGCAGGTACAGAAATAGAAGCTCGGTGGATAAAAGAACAATTTCTGAAAGGAATCACTATGATCATGAAATAAATAGGTACATCATTGATGGACTCCTGTCTCAAATGTGAGGAGAGCGAACCAATACCTATGTTTATGCGCAAATAGCAAGCCACGTCTACATAGCTTAAGATGAATACAGCAGCACCGAGGTGAGTAACTGTTCAAAATTTCCTGGAACGCCAAAGCATGAACTAAAGCCCAAGCTAGGTTGCATATACATCCAACGACAACTAAATGGCACACATGGAGGCCAACACGGCATGGATCTAAAATAGGATCATTCATGCCATCCAATATTAAGTGTCATGGAAAAGCAGGCAACCAAGAAATTTAATTTAGAATTTAAGGCTCACAATGCAACAATGACTAAGGAGCAATCTAACTCTCCCAAACACCATGACAGACTAAACCCACAAGAAAACAGGGAAAAAAATAGGCATAATATTTTTCCCCTGGGTCCTAACAATGCGATGTAAAATTCAATATACGCTTATTTTATCAAACGACAAAAGCAGAACCATTGCCTACTTAGTTGCCACTTCCAGCAGACCTAGCTCATTTTAGTACAGCAAATAGGTATAATGCGATTATACAAGGGAAAACGAGATGGAAAGCAAGTGGCTGTACCTTCAGTTAAGGAGGATAGGAGGCACCATGATGCCAATTCTAAAGCACCATTGTTGCAAAGCATGGAGACAAGGTTAATAGAAGTGATGTGAACACCATAGGAACTGCAAGGAATCATCCAAGAATACGCACCTTGGAACTAAACAATGCACCCAGGACAGAACCTTCAATTGAAGGAAGAATGGAGCAAGGCTTCGCCAAGATCACATCCAATCCCATAGCCTACACCAAAATTGGTAGCCCAAATTCAATCCGTGACCTCTCAAGCAAATGACTAGAAAAAATCGCAAAAGAAATATCTTTCTTTCTTTCATCTTTTTTGTGTTACCTTATATGCTGGCCTGATTGAATGGAGCACGGATCTGCAGCAGAAGGCCGGAGAAGAAAGAGGTGCAGATGGCTATTGGTATAAATTAAGTGCAACTAAAATATGAAGGATTCTGCAAGCGCACAGAATATACCATTGTAGCATTTTACCGGGAGTATTCCAGGTATCGTTATTTATATTTTACCATAGGAAAGAAAGGGTTAAAGAATCCGATAATTTACCATCATGTATCTACTAACTTAGTAAACCAACTAGACTATAGCAGGGGTAAATGATACATGAATGATAGGATTTATGCAATATGACACACATGGTATAGGTCACTAAAGATACGCAACTTGTTAACTTGGGAGGTCAATGGGTGAGGTAGATTCCTATCATAATCCTATCACATGGTAAAGGTATACCCAACTATGCAAAGACTTACCATACTCTTGTGCACTTCGGGACGCCACTAGACAGGAGAAAGTACCACAAAGGATACCTCTACTGACGTGACTACGGTCCTACAATTTAAGAACCTGCTCGATTCGATATGGACGGGGCTGTCACCTCGCATAACTACCATACAACCAGGGAATAGGGTGTACTCATAGGCAGAGCATCATGTAAACACCACGCTTACACGAGGCTCGGCTACTTAGCCCAACCGGTAAAGCCTAGACTAAGTGCTCTATAAACTAGCACACAAAAGCAATGATAAACTCAACTAGAAAGACATATTTAAAGTAAGCATATGCATGTAAATAAGAGAATAAGTATAAGTCTTACAGAATGTTGAAGTGAAGATATAAGGCTTTGCCAAGCCTCCATGACTAGATCTGGAACCTTGAGCAAGATCCCGACTCGACCCTCTCTCCCAAGATACTAATCTACTACATTAGAGAAGCTAGACCTAATCCTCTAGAGAGGTCATCCTTTCATGGGACACCTCTCACCTGATCCTAGCTAGGAAATAATGAATTAGGGTTTAAGGGATGCCTCCTCCAGAGGCCAGGGGCCTTGCTTATATAGCCCTCTAGGAAGCACCACAACCCTCTCATCAAACCGACCTTGATCTACGATTATTATTTATCCTCAAAGGCGGTAGAGACATGATCCAGGAGGTGGAGCCTGATTGGCCACCTGGGTGGGGTGCCCGACCCCACCCTTGGAGCGCCCGCCTGGCCTTCGGGCCCGTTTCACCTCCGGTTTGTTTCTAGAGTCTTCTCGTATCTTCTAGATTACAGAAAAGTTATGAGTGGCCCTGTTGTCTCTATGTAAACCTGACATGTGGGCCTTCCTTGGTTCTTTTCAGCTGATACCCTGCAGAAACAGACATTCACCAAAACTCATGGAATTATGTCAGTAAACCCCCTATATCTAAGTGGTAATTATTGTTCAGTCCTTTTTCATGCTATGTTGACGGTTAAAAAATGATACTTATCTACCGTCAACAAACTCCTCCAAGCTTACCCTTTGGTCGTCCCTGAGCAAAGATAAACTCAGTGATGGATCAAGAGTTGCTACAATGCTTTCATGCCTCAAAAGTACACATGCGTTCAAACAAGAACTCTCCTCCAGATTAGAACGAACTATCCTGACTTCAAACTTACTCATATTACCTTTTACCATGGGGCTTGTAGCCATCACTTGGGTCTTGAGCAGTTGAAAGACAGAACAGTCAAGTCAAGCGCTATGTCTCAAGCTCTTTGATCAACCATTATTCCGGAGTTTTGCAGGGTTTTTAAATAAAACTCAGAGATTCCTATGTATGACCCTTTCACATCTCTCCTTTATGGTATTTCTGGATCCTCACCAAGGCATTTATGGTGTATGCCTTCTCTTTTCTCTCAAGATATGTGGTATTTTTGGCATAAGGCATAGTAACATTATATCTTCTCTCTCACCCTACTTCTAATAGGTCTATTTGGAGCTCATAGGTGGGAGACAAGGAATCCATACTTGCAAACATTTATTGCATAGTCAGACACATGGATCCAGAGGGACAAGTCCGGCCATACAGTCAAATCAAGATGTGCATGTGTGTGATCCTAAATATGGGCTGAGTGGATATGTATATAGTGGTAATGATGGTGGATGTAAGTGGAAATGAAGGGGTAGAGGAAAAATGGTGAATATCTATTTCTACTTTTGCTCCTTGAAAGAAATTTATACCTCTCTTAAACTTTGAAAAACTTGCTGAGAACTTGGGTGTGTTGACACCGTTTTTTGGCATGTGTCAAAATGGTTAGTGGGCTAATCGGCAGGAGAAGAGTTACTGTATATACTGACGGCCGATGAAAATCAGCTTGTGAAGAAGGTTGCCGATGAATGGTGGTGACTGATGGAAAGGTTGATTTAGACTCAGGCGTTGCTAAGGTTGAAGATGTTATTGCCGATGCCGATGAAAGGAGGCTTGAAGGCTGCTGCCGATGAAACAGAAAGTATGGAAAGGAGGTCGGTGAGAATTCCATCGTAATTAAGGCGGACAACGAAATAGATAGAAGTTGATTTCCTTTTCTATGTTTGTTAGAGTCTGATTTGTATAAGAGTCATGTGTTTCCTTAGATGTGGACTTGGTGTCCTAGTCGTATTTGGTTATGTTTCAGTAGATCAGGGTATAAATATAGATTGAAGGGCAATGTAATGAGATATATGAATCAATATCAAAACCAATTTTTACTCCTATTTGCATCTATTTACTTTTCGGTGACTTCGTTAATTTGCATATTTTTCCTTTTTCATGAGTTCTCATCGATTCGGCGAGCTGCATCGCTTCAGTGTGACCTTCGACGGTCCTCGAGTTCCGCGTGAGTACCTCTTGGCCGTGACTTTCGGGTGTATCGCTGTTGTCAGGACCAAAGTGCTCGTATCTTCATCCTTGTCGATTAACAGGTCAAATTGACTGGCACGCTTTGGATATCGATTTCGGGTATTAGCCCTTTGTGTTTGCAGATCCACTTTTGCATCAACACATCTTTTGGCATGCTCGGTGGGACCAATCTGATCAATATGTTCAATCCTGAGATCGATGCGGGGAACATCATTGCAGTATCAGAAGAAGATCTTAAGGAAGAGCAGAAGCAGGCTATGGAAAAGGCTATAGAAGAATACAGACAGCTTTGCCTGAAATCATTCAGCTTGAACAAGAGTGGACAAGTCATCCAGAAGCAAGATTTGTCGTTGCCTCGGCAAGTTACCTTTGACTCCAATCCGGGTAAACTTCAAGAGATGGTTAATTCTGCAGTAAATCATGCTTTGATTAATCACTCCAATATGATGTCCAATACTGTTCATAATGCTGTGGTTCGAACTCTCAAAGAACGGCAAGCGTCACCGCATTATGTTGGGCCTGCTTATCACCAACCAGAGCCGGTGTCTGTCAATACTCCATCGGCTCCCTCGGCCGTTGTGGATACAGAAGTTACTTCCCCTCTAGTATCAGTAGGTTTACCTAATATGCAATCTACAGCGATACGATCAGATCCGGTATTATCAGGAGGACGAGTTCAGCTTAATACAGATCTATCGGCATCAGCTTTGTCAGGCCCCGTGTCACAGAATAGCCAGATTCCTGCTAATTGGTGGGGATATGGTATGCCTCTAGAGTCATCTGCTTTCAACCCTGGGTTACCTCAAGTGTTTGATGCAGCAGGAAAAGCTCTTATATCATCGGCTGTTTCGCCGATGGCTCAAGTGCCTCAATATACCACAGCAACTACTGTGCAACCAACTCCAGGAGGTTTCCAGATGCCTATGGTTCAAACATCTAATTCAAGTCCATCGGCAAGCTTACTGTCGATGCAGCAGAAGGCTCTTGCTATGAGTCAACCTGGAGTTCAGTTCATGCCTCAAGCTGGTTATAATTATCCAACAATATCAGCAAATTACCATCCATCGGTAAATTTTGTACCGATGAATTCTAATAATGGTTGGTCAGGACAGTTGCCTGTTCAACATATAGTTCAGCAAAATCAGCAGGTTGCGGGGATTCATCAAGGTCATATGCAAGCTGGTTTTCAGAATCAAGCATCGGCAGCTTAGCCGATGAATCCTTTCCAGCAGGTTAATGGACCACAAGTAACGGCAAATATGCCGATTGCTAGAGATCATGGGCCACAAAGATACATAGAGGGATATCAGCAGGTACCTCCTGTAGAAATTCAGCCAGCTCGTCAACAAGAGGCTGATGCCTTTTGGGCCGATAAGATAGCAGAAATTATGAAGGATCAGTTTGGGATAAAGTCCAAGGTCAATACTTATTCTTATCGGACTCCATACCCTCCGGCATATGATTTAATTCCTCTCCCAAATCGGTACAAGGTACCAGATTTCACTAAGTTCTCTGGGCAAGACAATACATCAACCATGGAACATGTTAATCACTTCATTATTCAATGTGGAGAGGCAGCTAGCAGAGATGAATTAAGAGTTCGATTATTTTCATCATCTTTGTCTAGATTGGCATTCACATGGTTTATTTCATTACCGCTAAATTCTATTATTACTTGGGCTAATCTAGAAAAGCAATTTCATAAATATTTCTTTGATGGAATCCATAAAAAGAAGCTTACCGATTTGATAAAATTGAGACAGCATAATGATGAATCGGTAGAAAGCTTTGTGCAAAGGCTACGAGATATAAAAAATAAGTGCTATAGCCTGGTGTTGGATGATCGACAGCTTGCCGATCTGGCTTTCCAAGGATTATTGCCACACCTTAAGGATAGATATGCTTCTCAGGAGTTTGAAAGCCTGAGTCATCTCGTGCAAAGGATCTCTGATCAAGATACTAGGGTTTTTTAACCTAAAAAGAATTGGAGCAAGAAGGTTTCATTTGTCGGAGAGGTAGAAGATTCAGATTCAGATGAAGAACCAGTTATCGGTTTAGCTGAGTGGGTTAAGAATAAAAAGCCGATATCTTGTCCCTTTGGTCAGAAAGAGCCAGAGAAATTTACTTTTGATATCACTAAGGCTGACAAGATATTTGATCTTCTGCTTCAAGAGGGCTAGATTAAGCTGTCACCTAATCATGTTATCCCATCGGCAGAAGAGTTGAAGAAAATTCTGTACTGCAAATGGCACAATGCAACTTCACATAGTACAAATGAGTGCAAAGTGTTCAGGCAACAGTTATAATTAGCTATTGAATCTGGGAGAATTAAGTTTGATAATTCCGAGACCCAGAAGCCGATGAAAATTAATCAACACCCTTTTCCAGCGAATATGTTGGATGCCAAAGGTAAGACCAAGGTGTTGACATCAGAAGCTGCTGAGAAAAACGCATCAGTAGATCCCCAACATCAGATAACTATCGATGATGCAAAAAGTAAGGGGCTACTGGGAGAAAGTAGTAGTTCCGAAAAAACCCCTCGATCTGGCATTGTGATTACCCATCGAAGGCAGCAGGAGGGTTGGCGTCAGCGAAGGGACCGATATCGACAACAGCAAGAACAGAAACATCAAAAAGAGTGGTATCCGCATAAGGATCATTGGAGGTGTCCGTTTTTCATCCATTGTTGGAAAGAAGGTATTAAATTACCTACTGATGAAAATTGCCCGGAGTGCAATGGTTATTATAGAGTTAATCGGTCAGAAAGGAGGTTTCAACCTAGCAATCAGGGTTTATCTATCAATGAGCCGATCAGAGGTAGAGCATCAGTGCATGATCGGCTAGGGGGCAGACTTAGTGTACATGAGAGGCTTGGTAAATACGCTGGATACTTTCCAAGGAATCAAGAGGAGCATGAAGAGATGGCAAACGCAAGAGTCCCGATGAAAAAATATTTTACAGGGATCTTAATATACGTCATGTAGAATCAACTGGGACCTGTTATCAGCTGGTTTGGAAAACTAAGCTCCCTCAATGGTGCCCAAAGGGTTTGACAAAGACACAGAAAAGGAGGATGCAGCGTGAGCGTCAGGAGGAACTATACCTAGAGAAAAATTCCTCCAATGAGAGATATGGCAATCACCAGTGGCAGGTGAAACATAAAAATAAGGGCCTATCAGCAGATGTTAATATGGTATTTATGTTGCCGATGGAGTTTTTTGCACTATCCGATAATGAGGAAGAAGTTGTTTTCTCTGATCAAGTAGCTCAGTTGACGCTAGATCCAATGATGGCTGTTTTTGAGAAACCTACCGATGACAAGAGATAGCATCTTAAGGCTTTGTTTGTGAAAGGCAAAATTAATGGGCAGCCTGTATCCAAGATACTTATCGATGGAGGGGCCACAATTAATATTATGCCTTATGTAATGTATCGGAAACTTGGTAAGGGAGATCAAGACTTAACCAAAACCGATATGATGCTGAAGGATTTTGAAGGCAATGTGTCACCGGCTAAAGGGGCAGTATGCGTTGAGTTGACCATCGGCAGCAAAACCTTACCAACAACATTCTTTGTTATTAATGGCAAGGGTGCATATAATCTGCTTCTAGGTAGGGACTGGATTCATGCTAATTGTTGTGTTCCTTCTACAATGCATCAATGCCTCGTACAATGGATTGGGGATAAAATTAAGGTTGTTCCTAGTGATTCTTCTTATATCATCGCATCGGCAGAATCAGATACTTATGAACGAACCAAATGCATATCAGGAGAAGTTTGGGAAAAAGAGTTTCTCAAAGTTGCCGATTATGAAATTCCACCGATCCAAGCAGTCGGTTCTGAAGAAGAGTTTTAATGGATAGCTTTGCCGATGATGGAAAATTAGGTCAAGGGTTCACATCGGCTGATGATTTAGTAGAAGTAGATATTGGTGATAGTAATAGGCTAAGACCTACTTTTATTAGTGCTAAGTTAGATTCCAAGTGTAAACAGCAAATAGTCAATTTATTAAAAGAATATAAATATTGTTTTGCTTGGGATTATACTAAAATGCCTGGATTAGACCGATCGATAGTTGAACATCGGTTACCTATTATGTCTGGATTTCGGCCACATCAGCAGTCAGTGCGCCGATGCAATCCTAATATACTTCCTGATATTAAGGCTGAAATAACTAAATTAATAGAGGCAAAATTTATTTGGCAGTGTCGATATGCGGAGTGGATTTCTAATGTGGTTCCTGTTTATAAGAAAATGGGAAACTTCGTGTTTGTATTGATTTCAGGAATCTCAACAAAGCCACACCGATGGATGGTTATCCAATGCCGATTGCTGATTTGTTGATTGATGCTGCAGCCGGACATCAAATTATCAGCTTCATGGATGGTAAGGCAGGTTACAATCAAATATTCATGGCTGAAGAAGATATTCCCAAGACTGCTTTCAGATGTCTAGCTCATGTGGGATTGTTTGAGTGGATAGTCATGACGTTTGGTTTGAAAAATGCCGGCGCTACTTATCAAAGAGCTATGAACTTTATTTTTTCATGAATACATCGGCACATTAGTAGACATCTACATCGATGACATAGTGATTAAGTCTGGAGATATCACAAAACATCTAGCCGATCTACAAAAGATACTGGAGTGCACAAGGAAGCATGGATTGAAGATGAATCCTAATAAATGTGTATTTGGTGTATCGGCAGGTCAATTCTTTGGTTTTATGGTGCATCAGCAGGGCACTAAAGTCAGTAGGAAGTCTATTGATGCAATCAACAAGGTGGTTGCTCCTGCCAATAAAACTGAATTGCAATCTTTGATCGGTAAGATTAATTTCATTAGAAGATTTATATCTAATCTGTCAGGTAAGATCAAGGCTTTCAGTCCATTACTTAAATTGAAAGCCGATCAGGAATTTGGATGGGGAGATGAGCAGCAGTTAGCTCTAGATGAAATTAAGAAATATTTAACAAATCCTCTAGTGCTAGTTCCACCTCAACATGGGAAACCATTCAGATTGTATTTGTCAACTGATGATACTGTTATCGGTTCAGCTCTTATTCAAGAATTTGAAGGGAAAGAACGTGTTATTTATTATTTGAGCAGAAGATTAGTGGATGCTGAGACAAGGTATTCGGCCATTAAAAAATTATGTCTGTGTTTATACTTTTCTTGTGTCAAATTGAGACATTATTTGTTATCTGCCGAGTGTATGTTCATATGCAAAGACGACATGTTCAAGTATATGCTGTCAATGCCGATATTAAGTGGTAGAATCGGCTAGTGGATGTTAGCATTATCAGAATTTGACCTACGTTACGAATCGACTAAAGCAGTTAAGGGACAGGTTATGGCTGATTTTGTCATTCAGCATCGTAATTCAGTGGACTCTTTGGAAGTTGCTCCTTAAATACTTTTCTTCAATGGGTCCACATGTGGTGAAGGAGCAGGTATCGGCATTGTGTTGATTTCCCCTCAAGGAAGGAAGTATGAGTTTTCATTGCCGATTGTTGCTACATCGACAAACAATCAGGTTGAATACCAAGCTTTGATAAAAGAGTTAGAATTGCTTAAGGAGATACGTGCCGATGCTGTTGAAATCTTTGGTGATTCTATGCTAGTTATAAATCAATTGGTTGGGATTTATAAATGCCGAAGTGAAGTTTTAATCTCATATTATGAGGGATGTCTGCAATTGTTGAAAGGATTTAGAGATTTTTGTCTTGAACATGTTTCTCGATTGCATAATGAAGAGGCTAATCGACTAGCTCAACATGCTTCAGGGTATCAGCCTATTCAAGAAGTGCTAACATCGGCAGTCGACACCGATGACTGGAGAAGGGAGATTGTCGATTATTTAAAGGATCCATCTAAAAAGATTGAAAGACATATAAGATTCCAAGCTACCAAGTATGTGCTCCTTGATGATGAATTATATTATCGAACCATAGATGGAGTTTTACTCAAATATGTTAGCAGTGATGAATCAAAAAGCTTGATGGGTGAAATTCATGAAGGAGTGTGTGGAGCACATCAATCGGCTTTCAAGATGAAGTGGATGATCAGAAGGAATGGATACTATTGGCCAACTATTCTTGAAGATTGTTTTAAATATTTTAAAGGATGTCAGGGGTGTCAAAAGTTTAGTAATATTCAAAGACTGCCTGCATCGGCTATGAACCCTATAATTATACCTTGACCGTTCCGGGGATGGGCTATCGATCTCATCAGTCAGATTTATCCGCCATCGAGTAAAGGACATAAATTTATTCTGGTAGCTATCGATTATTTCATAAAATGGGTTGAGGCAATTCCTTTGAAAAAAGTGACATCGGCTAATATGATCGATTTTGTGCAAGAGCATATTGTTTACCGATTTGGTATTCCTCAAACTATCACTACCGATCAGGGTAATATGTTTACATCGGGAGAATTTGATGAGTTTGCTATAGGTATGGGAATTAAAGTTTTAAATTCTTCTCCATATTATGCTCAAGCTAATGGTCAGGCTGAGGCTTCTAACAAAGGGATTATCAAGCTCATTAAGCGCAAAATTAAAGAAAATCCTAAGAGGTGGCATACAGTATTAAATGAAGCCTTGTGGTCATATCGGATGTCGTGTCATGGTGCAACCAAGGTAACGCCTTATCAGTTAGTATATGGACATGATGCAGTGTTGCCTTGGGAGATTAAAATTGGCTCTAGACGAATACATTTTCAAGATCAACTGACAGCCGATGACTATGATACTCTTATGAAGGATGAGTTGGAAGATGTGGTAGGTCATCGGTTAAGGGCTTTAGTTAGCATCGAAGAGAATAAGAAAAGAGTAGCCAGATGGTATGACAAGAAGGTGAAGATAAAGGAGTTTGCCGATGGAGATCTAGGCTGGAAGTTGATTTTATGATTGGGACTAAAAGTTTAAAGTTTGGAAAGTGGTCTCCTAATTGGGAGGGTCCATATCGGATAAATCAATCTGTTCCTGGTAATGCATATATTCTCAAAACCCTCGAAGGGGTTGTGTTTCCTAGAGCATTAAATGGAAAATATTTAAAAAAATATTACCCTAGTATCTGGATGGATACATAAAAGTATAAGTGCCGATAACAGTCCTATCGGCTAGAATTATACAGGGATATCGATGTCTCATAAATTGCCGATGTAGTAAACAAGATTTACAAGTTTAACAAGGATTGGATAACTGATATCGCATGTAGGCGAATCTGGTCGGCTTCCTTTATTTCTTTGATGTCTTCATCGGCAACACCCTCCACAGGCTTTAGTTTCTTCTTCATGGCTAAGGTTTTGCGAGCTTGGACGTCTCTTTCTTGCTGAAGGGCCTTGATGGCATCGGAAAGCTGGCTCTCTTCTTGTCTGGCATGAGTTAGTATTGTTTCAACTTCCTCCAATTCAACTAGTAGAGCTGTCCTCTTTGCCGATAGATCCAAAATTTTCTGCTTAAGATCGGCACCCGAGGTCTGCAAGTTGCTGATACTCTTGTGTTTCTCATCAGCAATCTGTTTTAGCTACAGCATCTCTTCCTTAAGCTGGGCTTGAGCTGCTCTATCGGCAATACGGTGAGCAGCCCATTGATATTGCAATTGTTGGCTCTCTAGATGGACTGCTGGGAAGAGGGTTTCTTCAATATCGGTAGGAACTTGGCCACAGATCGTTTTGAAAATGACCTTTGCAGGATCTGAATCATTCACCAATTGAGCAGTATCCTGTTGTAACAAATCCAGGAGAGCTTCTAACTTGGCGTAGATTTCTACCGATATTGTTCCTAGTGCCAGGGAAGAACTTGCTTCTTCTCCATCATCATCGGAAACATCGATAGCGAAGGAAAATAAGCTGTTGGGAGAGTCTTGTTCCTGGGAAGAAGAAAGGAAGTCAGTTAAGGATAGATATGAATATTATAAATCGAACAGGTGAATCGGCTTACCTGTTTCAAGGCGATTTCCTGTGCTTGGCTAGAAGGAGCGGCTTGGAGGGTGCCGTGTGGAGGATCGGCAGAGCTTGCCGATGGGATATCTTCTGTGACTTCATCAGTGGTTGGCCCTTGGGGTATGATGGACGATGGTATATTTTGTACAGGAGGGTTAACTTGCTCAGCTACGTCGACTGGCTAGCTTGCAGATGTTGGGACAGATGTGGGGACCAGCATGGACTTCTGTCGTTTTTGCTGAGCCTCGGCATCTGTTAAAGCTTTGCGCTTTGCTTGGGTCTCAGCAACGATTGGCTGGGGGCATCGGCACTTGTTGATTGCGGAACTTGAGCGCCTGGTATGCTTTCCGATGTACCCATTTGTTGCTGCAAAACAAGTGTAAGATTTGATATTTAACAGATAAAATGTAAGGTTAATGGAATACCTCTGAAGGCTGGCTGGAGGTAGTGGTGCTTGATGTTGGAGGAATTGCCGATGACGATCCAGCAGCGGCTCTTACACCCTGATGGTTAATGTTAATATAGTTTGTGATCGGCATGAGTAGAAATAAATAGGGTTATTACCTTAAATGCCTTAATTAGGCTTGTAGCAGTAGCCAATGGAGTGGCCCTAGCTGTAGCCAGTTTTGATTTGGAGGTGATAGTCTTGGCACGGGTCCTCTGGTGAGTTAAAGCAGCTAGGGTGGGGGCGTTGTAGCCGATCGGTGATATTGGGGAAACAGGTCGAAGGTCGAAGGGTTTCCCACTCTTGCTCATAGATGGTACTGGGTCGTCGACCTGTCACGAGAAAGTTAGCTGCCGATATATGAAAGAAAAAAAACAGAAGGGAGTTAAAAGAAACTTACTAAATCATCGGGAATGGCGTATTCAGGGTCGATCATGTGCCGATATGTGTGGGCGGATGTTGCAAATAGTTGTTCCCTCCATTCTCGCCACCATTGCTTATATGATTCAGTGATGAAAGATGCTGGTGGCCAGATGGAAAGATCGACGTCTGTAATATCAGCATCGGGGGAAAGTCTCACTACCCTGCTCCATTCTGTTCCACTGGTGATTGTTTCTCTGGGTTTGATCACATCGGCAAAGAAGAGTTTGATTGGCAGTTGCCCAAAAGCCAATTGACGGGATACTGCCGATGGATTGTAAAACTCATAAGTGTTATTGGTATTTTTTCCGCTACCAAATGTGTTCACTGGGATTGCCCTGGGAGTAATGATGGCCATCATGAGCTCATTATCCTGGTTTAGGTCATCATCGGCAAAGTTGAAGAGAAGGGAGAACTTATTTTCTTCATCAATATAGGGTACCCAAGCCCTATGGTCATGAGAAAGACCATTATAGAAGTTTTGGAAGAATCTACCAATCTGATCTTCATTGGCTTCTGTTCCAGGGAGGACAATTATGGCTTCACCAAAATTGAGAGGTGGGCGTGTTGCCGATTCCTCATCTCCAAGGATGTAGTCTTCGGCAATTTTTCGTGGGAACTCTTGGGCGAAGAAAGTCCCATTACAGGCGTTTGTGCATATGGGCATTTAGCCACATGTTGATAAACCACCATGGGCCTCCTAAATTGTCGATGGGTTCGCCAAGCAAAAGTTTCTGAGACACCTGGTGAAGGAGATGATAGGTGGAGCTTAGAAGGTATCGGCCAAGAGAGAACCTTACACCATTGGTGAAGAGTTCAGCCGCGGGGAGAAAGGCGTTGGTTGGTCCTACTGATCGACCACAGAAGATAAATTTTTCTAACCACATATTCAAGAATGTGGCGTGTTCCCTCTGGTTAACTGTCCCGGTCCTTTGGTATTCTTGAATGTATCCTGTCCAGCCACCGATGTTGCGGGTATTCACTCTATATTTAGCTTTTCTGCCATAGATGGAGCCCTCATCGACAGTTGAGATATCCAAGCCGGTAAGCATGTATACATCGGCAAGAGTGGGGGTGGCTGGGCCATGTCCAAACATGAAGGTGTTTGTTGTGTCTGACCAGAAATAAGCAGCAACAAGCATCATTGACTCATTTTTCTGCATATCGGCAATAGATAGCCGAATGCATTGGTCTATCTTCCGTTCTGCCCAGTACACCTGCATTGATCCATTTACCCTCAAATACCAATCTTTCCACCCTTTGGTGGTTTTGGGCCAGGATCGGAATGTGTCTTTCCATAGATTCAGAGAAAAGTTCTGGGCTCTAAAGGGAATTCTGTTAACCTCTACGTTGATTAAGTCAGTTGGATCTGGGTTGCCCATTGGACCTAGGCATTGGAAGTGTGGTTGATCGGTTTAAATAACCAATTTGTTGCGCAGTTCCTAAGTTTGGAGGATCAAAAGAATAGAAAAAAGAGGAAAAATTACCAAATGTATGAACTCGCAAAGACCAAAGGAATCAAGGTAAAAGTAACGGAAGTGGAACGAACCGCAGGGACGTCGAAGTTGATCGCCATTGCTCTGAGGAGGATGAGGGCACAAACTGGGGACTTGAGGTTGATGCTGGAAGGAGTTCTTATTGGATTGAGGTCGCGCGTTCGTTCTTTGGAGTCGCCGCCAGAAAGAGAGAATGCCAGAGGTTGGAGTCTGAGGGTAGAAGACGTGCATTCCGGAGAAATCTATTTATAGGCCGCTTGGAGTAGGGGTATTCTGGACTTATTTCTATGCTGCGCGCTTGTGGGTCGAGGTGGTTCAGATAGATATGGTAACTGTTCGCACGATAATCAAGGGATTGTACAGAAGATTTGATAGCAAGTAATCATGACTTGGAAGAGATCTCGGTACAAGATATTTTAGTTCTAAAAATAGCGGCGTTATTATGTTAAGATCTTGCCGATGGGTTATTGTTTCGGTATCTTAACCATAATCGGGGCAAGAATGGAGAAAAATTGTGCGATATTTACTAAGGTGCGTGAATCAGAACTAGATTTGATTAGATTCAGTAACAAATTATGTTATTCTTGGAGAATGGGTTAAGATAAATGGGCAAAGGCAAGCATTATCTGGAGTAAATTTCGGAGCATCAATGTTTTATACTCCGAAATTGGGGGGCATGTGTTGACACCGTTTTTTGGCACGTGTCAAGATGGTTAGAATGGGCTAATCGGCAGGAGAAGAGTTACTGTATATACTGACGGCCGATGAAAATCAACTTGTGAAGAAGGTTGCCGATGAATGGTGGTGACCGATGGAAAGGTTGATTTAGACTCAGGTGTTGCTAAGGTTGAAGATGTTATTGCCAATGCCGATGAAGGGAGGCTTGAAGGTTGCTACCGATGAAACAGGAAGTATGCCGATGGAAAGGAGGTCGGTGAGAATTCCATCATAATTAAGGCGGACAAGGAAATAGATAGGAGTTGATTTCCTTTTCTATGTTTGTTAGAGTCTGATTTGTATAAGAGTCATGTGTTTCCTTAGATGTAGACTTGGTGTCCTAGTCGTATTTGGTTATGTTTCAGTAGATCAGAGTATAAATATAGATTGAAGGGCAATGTAATGAGATATATGAATCAATATCAAAACCAAATTTTACTCCTATTTGCATCTATTTACTTTTCGGCGACTTCGTCAATTTGCATGTTTTTCCTTTTTCACGAGTTCTCATCGATTCGGCGAGCTGCATCGCTTCAGTGCGACCTTCGACGATCCTCGAGTTCTGCGTGAGTACCTCTTGGCCGTGACTTCCGGGTGTATCACTGTTGTCAGGACCAAAGTGCTCGTATCTTCATCCTTGTCGATTAACAGGTCAAATCGACTGACATGCTTTGGATATCGATTTCGGGTATTAGCCCTTTGTGTTTGCAGATCCACTTTTGCATCAACAGATTACTGAAAAATCTCTCATAATTGGGGCCCTTGTCCTTTTATTCTCTCTTTATTTTTCTTTCTCACTCTCTTTCCTTTTTTTCTTCTTCTTTTTTTAAAGGAACTGAATACGATGGAATAATTTCCAAGTATCTTTTTGGAAACATAGATAAGAGATAGCAATAGAAATGTTGGAGCTTATAACAAAAGGGGCTAGTAATGGATGAAGGGGTCTGTTCACTCCCAGTATAGGAGCAGAACGACTTGTTGGGTTATGTCTAATGGAAAATATTTAAACGCATACCTCCAGGGTAGAAGCAGCATAAGTAGGTGGAGTGCACGTGAATCTTGATTTTAACCGCATGACTAATCCCCTAGGGTCAACACAGACTGACCACACTCAATGCTTACAAGCAGCTAAGCTAACAAGTGAAAGTTTTTTCTAATCTAGTAAGCATGTATATATGCATGTGGTAGGAATTAAACTCTCGTCATACAGGAACTCATCATGCAGGATTTTTAATTTTCAAAGATAAATTCTCCAGAACTCTAGTATCTCTAGGAGCATGATAAACAACAGCTCAAAACCTTTCCATATCATATCCGCCAACTACCTAGACTTAGATCAAGCACTCGCTACCCACGGGTTTCAGGTTCAGAGCAAATCTTAGATCAAAACAGTTGTGTCTAAAACTCAGGAGAGTTCGAGGTTGAAAACTAGGTACTTGAAAGAAATTACGGCAGAGCAACTATTCATCATTTCCATGTAAGAGATTATTCGAGATTCTTCTTTTGTTAACAACTTCTTTAAGAACAAAAACAAGTAAACTAGACACACCATTTTTATTTTACTTTAGTTATTTTAGACCACTATTATTACTAATTAAGAAAACTTGTAAGGAATAAAGTAAAGCTGAGGGAAGAAAATAATTAGCTGGATACATGGGGGTGCTTTCCCCCAAGCTGGATGTTGTCGTAGTTGTTCAATCTTATGAAATAGCAGAATGGCAGCGGGGATGTTCTTTCTCCTCTAGTGGACCATTTAATTGATGTTGATGATTGTTGAGACAGTGCTCCACCAGTAGATAGAACATCCACTTGCTTGTTGGCTCTTCTTGGTCCTTCAAATTCTGTGAAACTCAAATAGACAACAAAACTTGTAGAATAGATTAAGCGTTAGTGGTTGGCCACTCAAGTCTTAATTGTCTAGAGTTTTTAAGATTATTCTTGATTCTTTTAAGCAGAGTTTCAACAGGATTTCCCTTAAAGACTTTTTATATTTTTATAATACAGAGAAAGTCTAACAAAATGAATGTATATTTATTTTTATTTTATGCCACCACAGTGAATATTCCTATGGGTCCATGCCACAAAATTATCCATATGAGGCTTATAATTTATGATGCAGCAAAGCAAACATATATTTATTTTATTTTCTAATGCAATGCTAATGCAGAAAAGTAAACATGCTAAAAGGAGAATGATTATGCAACTGCTGGAAAGTAATTATGTAAAAAGGAAAAACTGATGCAATGCTGAAAAAAGATAAATATGGATAACTACCGATTTTACCTTTCAACAGGGGTTCAGTGTTTTTAGGTCTCCTGAACAGGACCTATTATCATGTTCATTCTGTAGGTGCACCATCTGGTCCCATAGTAGAGACCTTGATAGCTTGCACCTCTTGAGATGGTGTCACCCATGTTTTTTACTCTTCCAGCAGTTTGAATTGAAGTACTAGTTGTGAAAACTGGCAGCATCTTGCTCATTGTACGTTCAGAACTTCACTTAGAGAATTTGGGAAATCAACTAATTATTCCCCTTTATTGAAGTGTGTCCTGCTTACAAAGATAAGGTAGAGATCAAGTGCATGGGTTCTGTTGGTGGAAAAACACCAACAGAACTATAACCTTATTTATTCTTCTTTAACCTTAGGCACATTGAACATAATGAGATTGGTGTGTGTTGTTCATTTTATGGGTGGCAAGATCAAAAGGATGAGCATGAATGTAGCAATTAAACACTTTTATCAAAAAGAGTGGAATTGCTTAAACAATAGAAGAATTGTCAACTTCGTATCAAACATTTTCATGATTAAGACAATCATCTCCCAAATATGCAACATTCAGCTTATTTAATTATGACTATGAAATCAAGGGAGTGATGTTATGAACAAGTTTAAGAAACAAGACATGTTGAGTTAGTCAAATTGAATCAAGCAAGTTGTAATTCAAACATGTTTCTCCTTTGTTTATGTGCATACCAGAGTCAAGAAAAGCTTTTTAAATATTTACCACTTACCTTAAGATGTTACCTTTATCACTGGAGCACACTGTGATGAAGAGTAGATGCTTCTAGTGGTCATTTCCTTCTTGGGGTTTGTCTCGCTCGATTCACCTTTCTCCTTGACTTGTTCATGGTCCTTTAGATTTACATTCCTTTCTCCTTCCTCTTTTTTTCATTATGTCAAGACCTTTGGCTCCACTTATTATTTCTTCTATGCAGAGGATTAGTGGACAACACATACCCGAAGGAATGTACAAATAATGAAAAGGGTAGTGTTGTTCATAGAGCTAAAGGTTATTTTCTATGCTACAAAAAAGTTGGTTTGAACATTTTAATTAGCATAGAACATTTACTCACCATTACTTCTTCTCTCAAGGATTGATTTTACTTTGTCTTAAGTTTGATTTGCATATATGCTATCTATAGAAACATTCAAACTTATAGAGAGAAAGTAATTATGAGTGGAGGGATTGCAAACCTGCGTGCCAGAGCGACGGGGGCTTGAGAAGAGGAAGATCATTGTTGGATCATCATTAGAGGAGTCAGCAGCCTTCCTCCCCCAAGCTTGAGCCTTGCTGTCGCTCGTCACTTCAAGCCAAGTGTGAGTGTTGAATCATCCTTCAGAGTGTGTTGTAACTCCATGTCCTTAGACACTGTTCGTCCTCTGTTCTTAAATCTGTCGGAGAGGGCTCTTGATTCTAGGTCCGTTGAGCAAAGATCTCTCCTCTGCATTCTGCTTTTCTTTGGATTGTCCAATCCAGGAGATGAGGATACAGACAGTTGCATGATCTTCTTTCGTCAACCATTCTTTATTTTTGTTGAATCTTGGTTGACGAATTGATATTCATTGGAGATGTAGACTCGAGTTCTTCCTTGATGGTCTTTGTCTTCTAGCGGCATGGCGAAGAGTTGTTCAGTTAATGATACACCATCTGTCTTGATGATCAAGGAAGGAGTTTCCTTAATATTTGTATGCAGGCTTCATCTCCAATGGCTTAAGAACATCATCTTACAACCATAGTCATGGTATTTCAAGGCTTGGTCGGTAGTCAACCCTTGATTGTTGATTGGTTGACATAAGGATGCATGCTATCATGTCATCCTTGTCCTCGCCGCCGACGTGCAAGATGGTGTCTTCAAGAACAATGAGAGCAAGTCTTTGGTTGGCTAAAATGAGGTGAGTTGTGCCCTGCTCCTCATCGGCATCCTAGCTCGAGTTTTGGGCTCAATGCTATGATGTCTTCAAGGTTGCTCATAGCTTGTCGTCTTGTTCATCCACTTCTTTTGAGTGAGTTCAAGATGTTGATCCTTCTCGTGGCACTCTTCTCTCCTTCTTTGTTCTATCACTGAAGTGGTGGTTTGGCAGGTTCATGACAAACCATGAACAGGCACATCGTAGATTAATTCTTCCTTGGATGATGAATGAGGTGTGTCTTTTGTGCCAAGTTGTTGGAGTTCATCATATGCCTTGCTTCATCTCTGAAGTGAGTTCATCTCTTGACTTACCCGAATTGGATTTGTGAGTATTCTGCGGGGGTTAGTCCGACAAAATAACCATTGTCTACACTAGCAATTTTTAGTTCAATAACCAAACTAGACTCCATGTCTTAATTGGGTTAAGAAAGGCTATTTAACCTAAGCACCACGCTTAATTTAAAAAGCCTTTGGAAGCATGTCAACAGTACTTCCAAACCAAAGCATACTATGGTAGATAAAGGTAGCATGAAAGCACTATAGAGATTCACTCAATTAGAGATGAAAGAGTGTGATCATGGTGAGGATTTTTTTTATAAAGATGCAGGCAACATGGATGTATGCAAGAAACTAAACATGCAGTAGATTTGATATGAGAAAACTAAACTAAATGGAGTGGATGCATGGATTATAGAAAGTAAACATGCAGTGAGATGCAACAATTAAAAAGATAACTACCATTAATTTTAAAGTCCATGAGCAAGACCATCTCACCTTTATTGACCATACTTACCATGACTCACAAGATGGTTGTGAGTGGTGCAGCTTCTAATTTTGTCACTTGAGATGTGAGTTGAGTTCTTGTAACGACGACCTTTTCTCCAATCTACACATGGTTAAAATAATATATGTGTATACATAAACTTGTGAGATGGTAGAATTTCAGTGTTAATGAATGTTGAATGTTGAGGCACCCTGGGCTCTTCAATGTCTTGTGGAAGCTTGTCGGAAGGTCGAAACGACATCTTTTGTCCTGTCTATTCCACACTCAACAGAACAAGGGTAATCCTACTAAAGCTAGTGATACACTAACTTAGTAGACATCAAGATCATTACCAAAATCTTTACGCCAATTGCTTTCCTGGCAACGGCGCCAAAAATGCTTGTTGGTATAAATTAAGTGCAACTAAAATATGAAGGATTCTGCAAGCGCACAGAATATACCATTGTAGCATTTTACCAGGAGTATTCCAGGTATCGTTATTTATATTTTACCATAGGGAAGCAAGGGTTAAAGAATCCGATAATTTACCATCATGTATCTACTAACTTAGTAAATCAACTAGACTATAGCATGGGTAAATGATACATGAATGATAGGATTTATGCAATATGACACACATGGGATAGGTCACTAAAGATACGCAACTAGTTAACTTGGGAGGTCAATGGGTGAGGTAGATTCCTATGAAAATCTTATCACATGGTAAAGGTATACCCAACTATGCTAAGACTTACCATGCTCTTGTACACTTCGGGACGCCACTAGACAGGAGAAAGTACCACAAAGGATACCTCTACTGACGTGACTACGGTCCTACAATTTAAGAACCTGCTCGATTCGATATCGACGGGGCTGTCACCTCCCATAACTACCATACAACTAGGGAACAGGGTGTACTCATAGGCAGAGCATCGTGTAAACACCACGCTTACACAAGGCTCGGCTACTTAGCCAAACCGGTAAAGCCTAGACTAAGCGCTCTATAAACTAGCACACAAAAGCAATGATAAACTCAACTAGAAAGATATATTTAAAGTAAGCATATGCATGTAAATAAGAGAATAAGTATAAGTCTTACAGAATGTTGAAGTGAAGATATAAGGCTTTATCAAGCCTCCATGACTAGATCTGGAACCTTGAGCAAGATCCCGACTCGACCCTCTCTCCCAAGATACTAATCTACTACATTGGAGAAGCTAGACCTAATCCTCTAAAGAGGTCATCCTTTCATGGGACACCTCTCACCTGATCCTGGCTAGGAAATAATGAATTAGGGTTTAAGGGATGCCTCCTCCAGAGGCTAGGGGCCTTGCTTATATAGCCTTCTAGGAAGTATCACAACCCTCGGATCAAACTGACCTTAATCTATGATTATTATTGATCCTTAAAGGCAGTGGAGGCATGATCCAGGAGGTGGAGCCTGATTGGCCACCTGGGTGGGGCGCCCGCCCCCACCCTTGGGGCGCCGGCCTGGTCTTCGGACCCGTTTCGCCTCCGGTTTGTTTTTAGAGTATTCTCGTATCTTCTAGATTACAGAAAAATTATGCGTGGCCCTGTTGTCTCTATGTAAACCTGACATGTGGGCCTTCCTTGGTTCTTTTCAGCTGACACCCTGTAGAAACAGACATTCACCAAAACTCGTGGAATTATGTCAGTAAACCCCCTATATCTAAGTGGTAATTATTGTTTAGTCATTTTTCATGCTATGTTGATGGTTAAAAAAATGATACTTATCTACCGTCAACAATGGCATGGGGAGGAGAGCAGGAGAAGAACAAAGCCCCCACCACACCAGTCATCCGGATTGTGGATTGACAACGGAGCTAGCACGCGGAGCAGGCGCACAAGAGGCAGTGGACTCATCATTGCAGGTGACCAAGATCCAAACAATAGACCAGAAATCATCAGGGATGTGCGTAAGAAATCAAACAAATATCATTGACATGGTCACATGCTCAGATGTATGGTGCAATAATTGTCTGCTCTCAAGATCCAGTCGAACTGAGCAGTATAGAGCGCAAAAAAAAATGTAGATCAAACAGTGAAAAATAATTTTTCTACCGTGGATGGCCTAAGAGCTGGCCAAAGTAAACTGCTTTGATAAGAGTAGATGCTGTAAAGATGAAGACAGCCAGCTAGGGTTTCGTCGAGCACAGACGAACAATCCATCTGCATATAGATCGTCGTGCACAACGAAGGAGAGCGAGACACAGCGAGCGCCAGGAGACTAGAAGAGGGAGAGGGAGGGAGAGAGGAGGGACCAAACCAAAGAGCGGACGACGTGAGGAACAGTAGAGCAGCCGAGACGAGGCCGCGTCATGGGCAGGGGGCGTGCACCCGCGCCGGTGGCACTCGCCGTGGCCGTGCCTTGGCCGGGGACGGCGGACACTAGAGCCGACATAGGGCCCGCGCCCACACAATGCCTGGAGGTGGTGTCGCACCTCCTGTGCGATGCGGGGGGAGGAGGAGGAAGGTTGCCGCCGCTGGCCGTGCTGTTGCGGCACCACATCAGGAGACAGAGAGGGAGAGAGAGGCCGCTGCACCGGAGCCCGGGCGCTGCGTCTCCAGATCTGGAACAGGGAAGAGAGACAGGGGACAGGGAAGGAGAGAGGGGGACAGGATGGGGAAGGAGGGAGGAGGCACGAAGATATTTTTGCGGCATGTACAGTGGACCGAGGAGCGGATAAACGAGCACCATTTGCTACCGTGGACACCCTGAGAGCTGGCCAAAGTAAACTGCTTTGATAAGAGCAGACTCGTTTGTGCTGTTATTGCGACAACAACACAAGAGGAAACACAGCAGGGGAGGGCGCATGATGCAGGGGGTGATACAGATCAAATGAGCACTGAGGAAGAAGAGAGCTGGGTCTTTCCATCGTTGCCTTGTTCGATTCGAATTTGAATGATTTTTCCTAGAAATTTTTGTTGAAACACAGGGCAGCGGGCATGAGTCACGAGCACGAGTGCATGCTGGCCCATGACGTCTGTTCCGATATAAATCCATTTCCTGGGCCGATAATGGTTGTAGCCCATGGAGAACAGCGTGGGCCTGGAGGTACATTGGCGATTGCTAGGACAAGGAGCCCACGTTGCCAAGGTGGCCACCCGCTCGTCCACGGTCCACCCAAGCACTAGCTCAGCAGGGACAAGGCAACTTCACGAGGCGTGCAACATATAAGCAGCGACTCGGCGTCTAAGGCTGTTGGTGCACACAAGGCTGAAGCAAGCACTCTGCGGCCCGTTTCCAATCCGGATGGGAACTAGAATGTGCGTTCGTTTTGGGCCGGCCTGGAACGAAAACTGGCTTCTCTTTTCCCAGTCTCCACGGCCTGGAACGGAACCGGAGCTCCTACCATCTGGATCGGTGCCGGGCTCCCTGTCTCCACGACGCGAGCACGCGACGACGCAGCAGAGGCGACAGCGGGGCGGCGCGAGACGATGGCGACCCTACGTCCCCATCCCCCCTCCCTTCCTCGTCCTTCACGCCGGAGATTCCCTCGCTCTCCCCTTCGTCCTCGTCCTCTCTCCCTCCTCTAGGGTTCTTGGATCTTGGACAGCGAGCACGATGGTATAGTTCTAGTGAGATCCACGGTGAGCGGGTACGCGGCTTGCACAATTGACCGCCGCACGCCAGGTTCCAGGTGCGCACACCACAGCCCGACCACGAACACACGCTGCAGTTTGCCACCCGCAGCCACCGTCCAGCAGCTGCTTGCCTTGGGTCAGCAGTCTGGCGAGCTTAGCTGATGAGGCTTCTTTTTAGTTTATCCTAAGCAGAAGCACGCTTATGCCAACTCTTTCATTGAGCTGTGTGGCTCATGATAGCCTACGGAATAGCGCCACGTGCCTAGGGCCTTTAGGCTTGTTAACGCTCAGGGATTTGTGTAAACTGTTAATTGCTACTAGTATATAAGCTAGCCTAGCTGGTGTCGTGCTGAATTCTGTTGTCTGTTTATAAAAACCAGTGGACAATGGATTCAGTTTCTTGAGCTTTTCTTGTTTGGATAATAAATTTTCGGTGAGTATCCTGGACAAGATATGACTGCATTATTAGTACTTCTGTTGACTAGGGAGAATGGAAGAGCAAATTGAGTAGTAATATTGAATTTTTAGTCCAATGTTTTCAGTGATTCAGAGAAACTGCTATTTCATTTTCAAATTCACAACCCCAACCAGAGCAATTTCCCCAATAATCCAACTTAAGAATGACAAGCTGGGTACAAGCTAACAGACGTCATTTATTTTACATATCCAGATCGAGTTTAGGTTCAGTGTTCTTAATATTTCTATGCATCCATGCACCACCAGCAGTAGTTGAGATGCCAGATACTACTACGTAGGCATGCAGCCACCGTGCGTCTCAGTAGTGAGCTCTGTGTGGCCGGCATGACTACCTTCTAATGCCAATTTATTAATGCTCTAATAAGGTCTTCAGTCTTATTAGAGGCTGCAGACTCAAGGCATGATCCCACTCCGTGTGGCTGCAGTTCTCACTGGTTCTCATACAGTAGTGCAGTGGCATATGTTCAGAGTGTGAATCTGTCCATTAGAATGGGCACCATAGGTTACTGCTAAACTCATTCTTATTAATTTATGTGTTGTGGTCTGAACTTTGAATATTGGATATTTCCATGAACTTGATATTTTCGCAGATGCATAGTGCTGCTTTCTTAAGCTTGCAAATTTGTATCTCAGATGTATATACAGAGCCTACCAATTGCATGGCATGCTATGAAATATTATTTATACAGAGTTTTGGCATCTTCTTTTGGATAAAGATGGCTTTTAGTTAACTACCGAGAAGCTGTTGCTCACTTGACCTCCTACTAGTAGTGTCAAATTTTAACTTTGATGATCTTTGTGAGACGTCATTTGCTCTAAAGCAACCCCGGGCTGCAGTTTCTTGGATGCATGATGACTGATAATCTCGTTTCTGAACATGACTGGTAGTGATAACCCCGGTGCTAGCTTGCTATAGGGAGGTGCTAGCTTAGTAACTGTCCGTTCTTTAGTTTGTTCCTACAATTGATACTTTCATGTCAATACAGAGTTTTGTATAATGTTGATATATGACTGATTCTTTAGTTTAGTAGGCAATAGCTTCATGTGTCTATTTTTCTATACTTGGCAGTATACATGATATTATTTGTAGACAGTATAAATAAAATAAAAACAATTTTAATTCTAGCATGTTGTTTTCGGCTATTTTTCAGTTTCCAAAAATGTAGCATGCAATGCTAGATATATTGTGTATCCTCCAACACTATTTAGATGTATTATATAACCCTCCAGCACTATGTGACTTGCGGTTCTTGTTACTTGTAGATCTCTCCAGCACCATTTAGAGTTGGGGAAGGTGAACCTCCGCCTTCTTAGGATCCGGTACATCCAGAAGGTACTCCAGAAGCTTCTACATGACTAATCTTTATTAGAGCTTCTATATGACATGGTTAATGATATTTAGCTTCGATATGACTATAAAATTATATGCTTCAGTTCTACAATGCGTCTCTCACTGCGAGATCGTATTAAAAAGAGGAGGGAGGAAGAAGATGATGACATGATGCTATTTATTTTCCCCGCCTTATATCTTATGAGTTCTACTAGAGGGGAGAAAGGAAGAAATGTCATACTTTGGAAGAAACAGGTGAGGTTAAAGTTCGTAGACTCCTCGAGGGACATGTCAAGAACTGTCAAGTTGCATTTAGGATGGAACCACACATCTTTAGAGAATTAGCAACTTATCTTAGAAGAAAAAGGCTTGTTGTTGATACTAGGATCACGGTGGAGGAGAAGTTGGGTTTCTTCCTATACATGTTAAGTCACAATGCCTCGTATGAGGATCTCCAAGTGTTCTTTGGGCACAGCAATGACACCTTCCATCATCACATCAACCACTTCCACAAATTCATGATGTAGATGACTTAGAAAGCATTGAGGTTCATGAGGTACTAGATGAAGATGATAATTCAATCATTGAGATGCAAACAAGTGAGGCTACAACTTTTGAAAGAAGTGGACAGCAAGATTCTCTGTCATGAGATGAAGAAAATGAGGTTGTAGCTGTTGAAAGAAGCGGGCAGCGAAGAACTACTTCTACTACATCAAGCAAAAAACATGAAAAGGAAGAAAAGAGGCCTAAGAAGGGTGAAAGGATTGAAGAAATGGTGGGGAGATACCTAGACATGAGGACTAAGCAAGTACAAGATGAGTCTGCAGATCTAGCCAAAGAAAAAGAGGTTGCTCAAGGTAATGATTTCTCTATCAAAAGGTGTATATCCGTTATGAGCACAATGAAAGTGCCAAAGGAAGAAAAGGCAAAGGCATTTGCTGTCTTCATCAAGAGCAAAGAAAATAGAGAGGCCTTCCTAAGTGGCTGTGAACTAGATTGAGAAGCAACTTTGGTTTGGCTCAAAAATGCGACGGTCTAACAGGTCAGTCTACTTAATTGCTAAAAATTTGATGTTTTCCTTCTATTTGACTACAAGAGTCCTTTAGTCACTGCAAAACTGAAAGAAGAAATATTTTCTAGTTCTGTGCAACCCTTAGAGATGAGAACATTTTGACAGTTGAGTTGCTAGTAAGAGGATTTGGACCATAGACATGCATTTCTAGTCAGGGCCATGTTTGTTGTCAGCCAATTCTGCTGTCCTTTTATAGTGAGGTTGAAAGCTGAGATCTGCTCCTTTCATTTAGCTTGAAAATTGTTGTCCTTTTACAGTGAGGTTGAAAGCTGCGATCTGCTCCTGTCATTAGCAAATGAAACAGTTTTCTTTGAATTGTCAATTTGTCACTAGTTGCCTGTTATCACCATTCTGATTATGTTTCCACCATTCCTAGTTAGGTAACTGAAATGTGTCTCATGACTTTAGTAAAGTTATTATTATTATTATACATTATGTGCATCATAAGTTAATAATAATGGCTATCCCTTGCAGTGAATGTATATGTTAGTATGTTGTTGTTTGTATCAAGGGACATTTGAACCTCATGGTTAAGTTGGAATTTTTTTTGATAACCATAGTAATGGCCAAAAGAATTTATATATCATAAACTGGAACAAGTGATGTTTCTTGTTTGTGCATGTTAGGGCTTGTTTTTTTCTCCGCCTTTTAGTCTTACAATTTCAATCTAATAGCAGCTGCTCATTCACAGAGGCTGTAGTCACTTCCATTTCTATATGTTAGGAAGTTAGCAAAGTTGCGGGAAAATAAATTCACTAATCAATTGAGCTCACTGGTTAGCATTTTTGCGGTGATGGGTTCAGTAAAAATCAATTGGAGGCATGCACACTGTTAGATTCAGTTTTCTAGATGTGCTCTGTCTTGTGGACAGAACTAGAGACCCATTTTTGTCATGTTAGTACTTAAGATAACTGCAGCTAGTTTTAGATCACAGAAAAGAATCATCACCGGCATAGTTAATGAACTCCACAGAAGTAAACATGGTTGCCAGCGCTGGACTGAACTTGTGGCAAAATTTGGTTGCATCATTCTTCTGGATCAGTTTGATAAGAAAGGCACAGAAACCATTTGTCTTTTCAGTTTGATAGCATAGGGATAGAGCATGTGAAGGCACTTATTAGTTTCATAACTAATCAAAGCTTTTAAACTGACATATTGATTTAATTATGCTTTGGTTGACTACATTGCAAGTCATTTTCGTTCAAGTATTCAGTAATTTGTAAAAAAGCTTGCTGTCATTTTAGGGAGGAGGCAATGATCAAGCGACGTTGGATCAGAAAAAGTGCCTGGACACTTAGTAGGCTTAGACGAGTTATCTACTGGTTTAAATTATGCTTTGGATTTGTGCACTTTGTGATGGTTTGTGTGAGAAAAGATTGTAATTTCATGAGTGGATCATGACAGCCTTTTGGTGCACCTTTTGTCACTTTTGGCACTAGCTAGCATGTCCCTTATCCATGGCTGCACATTATGAGAGACTTGCAGATCAAGAACCCCAAAACATAGGAGATTTTATTTATTTCATTTTGCTGCAATGTATGAGAGCATGTTTTTGCTGTTGCTGCAATGTATTTGCAATGTATTTCATGAGATGTGTTTGCAGCACTCCAACACTTGTCCTAGCTGGTTTAGTGCCCCAAGCAGTACCTGTTTTAGATCCCTGCCTAACCGAACAACAGATGGTTGAAGCAGGGAATAGTTACAGGCAGGGAATGAGTGAGGCACGGTTCCACTCATTCCTGGGTTGGAAGAAATCTGCTCCGGTATTAGATTCTCAGCAAACGAACAAGGCCTAACTGAGAATTCATCTATTAGGGAACAGACAGCAGAGCCGTATGCAAGTTGTTGATCAAATTAACGGCCCGTTCGTTTTGCTGAAAAGTCATGGTTGAAAGTATTGTTCGCTGATTTATTGTAAGAGAAAAACACTATTATAACTGAAAAAACAAGGTGAAAAGTATATATTATAAGACAAGCAAACAGGGTCTAAGTTGTTATTTTGTGTGTGCATCGTATCGTTCGTCTATTATTACTCTGTTGTAATCTCATTAGTCACTCCTCCCTTCATTCCAAAATAAATGCACATCACATTTTTCGAGGAATCAAGCTTTTAAAAATTTAACTAAATTTATAGAAAAAATGTACTAATACTTAGGATGTATAATAAATATTAGTATATTGAGCATGGAGTTACTTTCATTATAAACTTATTTGAAGATACGAATGTTGATACAATTTTCTATATTTCCTGTCAAATTTTACTTCCTTAAGAAGCGAGATGTGTATTTCTTTTAGAACGGAGGGAGTACAAATTGTGATTGTGAGTGCTTAATACAGATCCTGGGTTTTAGTTTAGCTCTAGCTCTAGACACAAAACTGACTATGGCTGCCCATTAGGTCCTGCACCCGTTCCGTAGCAACAGCAGTACGACACGGCACACCGATGCACCAAAACATACCCTTAAAGCGTTCTAGGATCAGACTATCGAAGTCGAAGGGCAGGCAGAGTGCTTAAAGGTCATGTATAAGAGATGTCCAGTAACATCCCTTACATGACCTCCTACTTCCAATTTAGGTAATGGAGGTTAAAAAAATATCTGCTCCAGCAGGCTCCCTACTTTTCCTCCTTCACCCCCTATTTCTGTTGGTCACCTACTCCACTCACCCTACTTTTTTTTCTTTCTCGAGCGTGCCACGGACGTGGTTCTTTCCTGTGGACGCGGCAGCCCTTCCTCGACGCCGGCGCTTCCCAGTGGCACAGGGGCCCTTCCTGACGCCGGGGGTCATCCCCGACGTGGCCCTAACCCGACCCAGTGCGGTGGCCCTGCCTGACACTGGCGGCCCCGCCACGACGCGCCTGCCCTACGCGGTCCTGCTCGGCGGGCAGCGGTGCTCCAATGCGCTCCCATGGCCAAGTTCGTCTATGGCCACAAGGGTTGAAGAAGATGACATATGGGTCCCACACGTCATTGACTATTAAAACGAATTTGAATAGCAAGGTTTAGGTAGTATTGCTGGAGTTTGAACCAAAATATAGGTGGTAGTGAAATAAGTGGCTACCCAAATCGAGAAGTAGAGGGTCTGATTTAGATAGCATTGCTAGAGATACTCTAATACCTCATTTGAACACATTCTAGTTAGGGATTATGGGCCTAGAACCACTAGGGCCACGGCCCTAGGCGTGAGGAAAAAAGCCCAAGTACTCACCTGAGTTCTTCCGGCCTAATCTAACTGGGCCCTAGTCCTCTCTGTCTATTCTTCTTCGCTTGTAGGCCCAGAAACATCGCCCAGCATGCAGTCACTCCCCGATCTCGTCGCACACAGGGCAGATCGAAGGAGGCAAAGGAAATTGTTTCCTGGGCCGCTCCTGGCTCAGTGCGCTCGCGTTCAGGCAGGCAGACAGGTGACCAACTCGGTCGGCACCTCCTCCTGTGGAGCTCCCGTATAGCCTGCGCAGTCCTACAGGCAGATGTTGCTCCTCTCTTGTTTGTTTTTTCCTTCGGCTCTCTTTGAATTTTTCCAGATGAATTTTTAACGTTAATACACTCTGCCAGGAACTTCAACGTGGGGCCACATATATAGAGTCATTGTTTGGTCAATCCCTTTGCTCACCTATAGTAGATTTTTATCATCATACTCTGTATGTAGTCTGTACAGCAGTAAATTAGCTCAAATTTGAGAATATCGTCCGTACTAATGCTTGATGATCTTATTTCCAATTGGAACACATTCTGTAAGACCTAAGCTAGTGGAAGAACAACTTAGATTAGATGTATTGTTAGCTTTGCTAATCAAAAAACTAGATACGTATCCTATTTCAGTTTTTTTAAGTATTTCAGTTCTTATTGAGTTCTATAGTTACCAATGACGCCGTGCGGTGTTCTTAGATTGGCTTGGATACGAAGTCTATCAACGGCTTGGATAAAGGGGTTGCGGTTTTAAATGAGACACAACGAGGTTGCAGGTAAAAAAAAAAGTATCATAGACTTGTTTGGTGAATTTTGCGTATCGTGGGTACGATTTAGGCTGCGTCTACATAGTGGCCCTAGGCGTGGTCAGCACGCACCGCCCTGGAGTGGAGATGCACCGTCGCGCCGCCGTCGACCTACTCGCTGCTCCGTGGACGTCGCTGAAGACGCGCGCGCCGCCGTGGAGTTTTGCTGAGACTGACACTGACACTGAGACGTCGAAGACAGCGATGTACGCATACACGGCTGAGACTGAGCCGTCGAATCGCACGCGCGCGTCGAAGTTTTGCTGCGGGTGCCTATATATCCCTGTCGTATGTCGATCGCTGCTCGCTCGCGGTGGCCAGTCGTAAATAGATGGCCACGCCCACGTGGGCGTACGTGACATGTTCACAGGACCAGGGTCAGTGTCGTGTATCCAGGTCTCCCATCTGTACACAGGAGTCCCATGCTAGTACAGTAGTACTTACCCGGAGAGTATAAACCCGTGGCCCTGTTTGCAGTAAATCACTAGATACGCCAGAAATTCCTACTCCCTCCGTGTCAGAAAAGTAAAATTATATGAGCCGTGCCACTCAAAATTAGCTCAAGTTTAGCCAAGTTCACAGTAAATAGTATTATTTTTATTTTTACGGGAAAGGTTGAGCTTTATATTAAGATGAAGGGTTACAAGCATCAGCCAACAAGTGGCCAACAAAGTCTGGCATTCTCTTGATCCACACCTTGGAACAGAGATGTTTAAAAGCATGTCGACCTAATTCATGAGCAACCCTATTACACAATCTATTACAGTGGATTAAACCCAACTGGCATTTCGAAGAACTACGCAGCAATAGTAACAGACCTGATTTTTATATATAAATACTAAGACGGCGAGATCACTACGCCAGCCAGCTTTTGTAGGGGGGTTGGGACAGCCGCCCATACCCAACCTTCACTACAAATCGACGATTTGTAGGGGCGGTTGATCAGCCACCTCTACAGATCGGTTTATAGGGGCGGCTGATTATTTGTAGGTGCGGCTAGATATAGAGAGGAGGTGACGTGATGCGACGGTGACGCGGATGGCGATGTGCGGCGGCAACGGGAGATGGGGAGATCGGGAGAGGAGCCGAAGGCGATGCAGCGCATGGTCCAGGGGGAAAATATTATGTACGCGCCGAATGGGGGCAAGAGATCACAGCGTTTGGCCGTCCATTACACTTGCCGTTTCCGCGTTGGGAGTTGCTACACGCTAGTCGCGCATCACCCGTATTGACTTTTGGCTTTCGAAAGCCACAACTCTCAGGCTGTTAGCTATAGTAAGAGGGTGTTTGGATACAGGCGACTAAACTTTAGTTCCTGTTAGATGCTAATTAGAAGCATTAAATATAGGCTAATTATAAAACTAATTGCATAAACGTGACCAATTCGCGAGACGAATCTATAAGTAGAATTAGTCCATGATTAGCGAATGTGATGCTACAGAAAACATATGCTAATCATGTCACGGCTTATGTAATTAGTTTTATAATTTTTTCATGTTTAGTCCTCATAATTGATATCAACATTCCATGTTACAGGGACTAAACACATCAAACACCCCCAGTACAGTGAATGGTCAAGGACTCGGATTTACAGTCGTCAGCAACCGTATTCCTTCCCGTACTCCATGCATGTAGAAGGAAAAAAATTGTCATGGATGAGGTCAGCGAGCAGACGTCCCTGACTGACGACAGCAGGTGGTCAGCATCTCCAATATCGTCAGCAACTCAGCAATCTCACCTGCTGTCTTCTCAATCTCACCGAGATGCCTTGCGCAGCACTCAGCTCTTGGATCCACCGATCGGCCGAGAGCAACCTCGTAGGTGTTTGGTTCCTCCTAAATTTAGTCCCTGTCACATCGAATGTTTGATATATGCATGAAGTATTAAACGTAGACTAATTACAAAACTAATTGCACAAATTGAGACTAATTTACGAGACAAATCTATGAAGCTTAATTAGGCTCATGTTTAGTCTTTCTAATTATTATCACATATCCGATACTAAACTTTAGTCCTTGAAACCAAACACCCTCGTCCATCACATGTCGGCAGATTTGATGGGACCTTGCTGCGTCAAAGCTCCAATCAAGACGATGCTTTCTTCTTGCACAGGGGGCTAGGCTAGCCCTGACCCCGACCAGGACCGAGAAAGATCGAATCATGATGGTGAGAGCAAGTATAATAAGGGGCTGTATACTAACATGGAGGAGAGAGGGGAGACGAGAGAAGAGAAGCGGGCTATAAACTTACAGCCGTCTTATGCACAGGAACCAAGAATAAGTGATTGTAAACCAGCTAATTATTATAGGAATGGGCTGATAGATAGGCTGTAAGTTTCCTTCCTTACATCTAGCCATTGGCTATATTATTAGCCTTGCTCTGAGGCAAGCTAGCCATGTGGCCGACGCCCGACACCAAATCGGGTGGCTCCCCCACGGTCGATGCACGTGAGGTCTTGAACCGTGGAACGACGAGCCCCTACCGCTCTGTTTTGCTGCTGTAGCGTGCGATGATGCGGTAGTGGTGATTCACAGGAAAGAAGGTTATTGGCTACCGTTCGGTAGTGGCCACAATCGAGGAGGTACGGTGGCGCATCCGCCGCGGCACATGCGGCCATGCGGGTGGGCACTACCGAGGAGAGCGCGTGTAGGTGCCGTGGCCGTGTAGGTGCCGTGGCTCCGGGACGGCGATGGTGATAACTTGTGGAGCTTGGATGTGTATGCTAGATTTCCATCGCTTTTTTAATGCGATGAGATACACATACAGTGCAGTGACGGAACCAGAACTTTTGAATAAGGAGGGCCGGATAATATGATGAACATACTTATCATTTCACAAAGTTAGAGAGATTATTATACCCTATGGAGGGACCCCTGCTTAAGGCACTGGTGGCTCCATTCACATGAGGCATCATGTGTTACTTGATGTCGCGGACCACAGTCGATGCAGGAAGATGTTCATAGTGCAGCTCCTCGACTCGAATAGCCACTAGGAAGAAGACGATCTGGCAGCGAGTTCGACCAGGGCGTGCGCGCGAGGCAGTCCAGAGGTGAGTAGTCGTGGCGGTGCTCCCCAAAAACTGCCCGCACACCCGAGCAGGTGTCACAGAAGCGGACGGTGGTTCCGAAGGCCTACTCTTCCAACTCCCCGTGTGTTGGGACGGGAAAGCTCAGAGGTGGCTCGACAAGGAAGTGTTACGGTGGCGGTGAGTGTTGAGTTTCCATGTGTCCTTTCACGGGAGGAAGGGTGGAGTCAAATAGCGCAGGAGTTACAGGAAGTGATGCGAAGAGATGCACCCGCAGTTCTCTGTATACAGACAATCGTGAGTTACGGAGGAGAAGCAACCACGCCTCACCGTGTGTGTAGATCCGCGAGTTTTGAGAGAGGACTCGGCCTCACTGTGCGTGTAGATTTGCAACGTGCAGTGGAGATACGATCACCTCCGTACATTGGTCCCTCCTTGACCATCCCGTGTGGCAAAACTAACCATGCACAGTATGCATCGCTCGCTCGCCTTACCTGCAGCGGTGCGTGCGCGGCACGCTCCTAGCCTCTTTCAACTTCTCAATAGGTGCACACGTGGTTCATCTGTTTAAGTTGACTCAACAAAAAAAATCAAAATCCTCGTAAGGGATTAAAACTATGATTCACCGTAGCAATTTACTATGAGCCTATGATTTATTTGATTATAAATAAAATATAGGCCAAGCCCATATTAAATCGCCATATGGACTCTGCCAGGAACTTCAACGTCATTGTTTAGTCAATCTCCCTTTGCTCAGCTACAGTAGATTTTTATCATCATGCTCTGTATGTAGTCTGTACAGCAGTAAATTAGCTCAAATTTGAGAATATCATCCATACCAATGCTTCATGATATTATTTTGAATTGGAAGACATTCTGTGTAAGACCTAGGCTAGTGGAAGAACAACTTAGATTAGATATATCTTTAGCTTTGCTAATCAAAACTAGATACGTGTACGTATCCTATTTCAGTTTTTTTAAAAAATATTTCAGTTCTTTTTTTAGAATACTAGGTAAGTGCCCGTGCGTTGCAACGGGAGAATAATTGTATATGTATAGGTGATATTCGATTGGCATCACCAAAAATACACTGAGGCTGTGTTTAGTTTTCGAAATGAAAATTTTTGGGTGTCACATCGGATGTGTCGGAGGATATCGGGAGGGATTTTCAGATCCTAATAAAAAACAAATTATAGAACCCGTCAGGAAACTGCGAGACGAATCTAATGATACTAATTAATTCATCATTAGCACATGTTGGTTACTGTAGCATTTAAGGCTTTTCATAGACTAATTAGGCTTAAAAAATTCGTCTCGCGATTTCCCCGAGAACTGTGCAATTAGTTTTTTTTCGTCTACGTTTACTACTCCATGCATATGTCCAAACATGTCTTTTTACTGTAGAAGGCAAAAAAAAATTGAGAACTAAACACAGCCTAAACAAAAAAAACTCCTTTCAACTAAAATTGTTCTTTTGCTAAAGCATCATGCAAAGCTAATGTGCGTATCCATTTAAATAACTAACTATATGTGACACATGCTCACAGCTTTTTCTCATATGTCAAGGAAAAAACAATTTGCTCATACAGAACCAGTTTTTCAATTCCACTTTCTAGTCAGCAGTACCAGTCATGCAGCATGAAAGCTAAAAAACAGAACAGAAGGCAAAAGAACAATTTGCCTTAGTGTATTGTGGTGCGTTCAGTCATTAGATGACTGTAAGTTTGCTATCAGTGATGAACAATTTGCTGAATTGTTTTCTATAGAGTAAGCAATTTTAGGTCGAGACATAAATGAGGTTGACTATTCAATATTATTCATTTATCAACAGAACACAAGGGCTTAAGAGGCTCGAAACAATGGGTAATGGTAGCGGGACTCACCTGGATCAACAGAAGCTTGGGTAACAGGTGCCGAACAATTTCAATACTGGATGCCAGAAACTCCCTATGCTCCTGCAGAATTGAGGACAATTAGACTCTCAAAAACTTAAACACATGCTGAATGCATGTCTAATATAGACATTGAATCACTTAAGTATAATTTAACGGATGAAAATTTGCCTCAAGAGCACCCATGGTCAAGAGCAGGATCATGATTTTTGCAGAAAACCTCTGTTGCTCTTCAGAGTCTTGTGCAATGTTGTTGTAAAAGGACCTAATCTTCTGAGCTTGGCTTTTGCCACCATGAGATGGTGAAGGCAACAGAGCACCTGGGATTGATGGGGAAGGTGTGCCTTGTATGTTGCTCTTAGAAAGCAATGTCCGATATTTTGACCATAAACATTTGTTCTCAATGCTTCCTAAGTAGAGCATTCCAACATTGGCACTAACAGTTTGACAAAAAAAAAGTGTTTTCTAGTAAGATAAGACTGATATATTTGCATGTCAACCAAGTCATTATAACCACATAACCAAGTACAGTGAAAATACATAAAAATTGGCCTGAAAAAACTCTGGACCCCCCCCCCCCCAAAAAAAAAAATTAAAACCCAGCTACTGTATGTATAGTTTTAGTATTTATCAGGGAGTGATCAAGTACCAGTTTAAAAAAATACATTGTATTTAGATATTCTGCACCATTGTGCAATGCATTTTAGCTTCTAAGGGATTATATGAAGGATTATCTCCTC